>CM016614.1:57428207-57623568 GCA_005393395.2 Gossypium australe
TTGAGCAAGAGGCGTTACTAGACTTGACTATTAACATAAGGTGTAAAACTTTAAAGCTGTCCAACTGTGTCATGCTGACTAAATCGACCATAACTCGAGTTATAAAACTCGAAATTTAGATCCGTAAATTTTCCTTGAAACTAGACTCATATAACATTTCACCAAAATTTTTCCAGAATTTTTTATGTTCCAATTAGTACAGTTTATTCATCAAAGTTACCCTTATTACACTGTCTGACAATTCTGACCTGTCTCTACAAAAATACAGTTATCTCATTGCACAATTTTCATATACTGTTCTAGTTTATACCAATGAAAAATAGACTCAATAAGGGTTTTACACATATAACCCATGCTTCCTAATTATTTTTGTACAATTTTTGACAATTTTTTCCAAAACAGAACAGTGACTCGCGAATGCATTCAGAGTAGGTCTCACTAAAACTGAATTATCTCATAATATAAAAATCTTTGCCTACTCTGTTTCTTCCATATAAAAATAGACGCAATAAGGTTTAATTCGATATCTCATTCACCTTTTAATTCAACTTATCCTATTTTTGGTGATTTTTCTAATTCACATCACTGCTGTAACTAAAGACTATTTCTATACTAAATATGCTTTCTAGCTTATAACCGGTTATACTCACATACAATTCATACTCTCCATGCATTTTTAATCACTTACGAAGATAGCTTGTACTTAAAACATTCACATGATATTCTAACATCATCGATTTAAAGGAGTATCACTATTACCCACATTTATGACAAAACCCTAAAAACATACATAACCAAATATTTAGCCATATTCGCATGGCTGTTATATATACAAGGTTAAACATCGTATGTTTGTAAAACTTCATCTAGCCTATACATGCCTTCTAAATCGCAACCAAAAATTCAAAATACCAAAGGAAGGCGATAGTGTGGATGACTTCTTGAAGATCTTTCACGAGCCCGCAACGTGACCTAAATCTATAAAACAAAGAAGAACATTTCACGTAATTAAGCTTACTAGCTTAGTAAGTCCTAACTCATGATAATAAAACATTTATACTTAAAAACCAATTGTTCCATAATAGCACATTCTAACTCGAATTCCATCATAACATCCATCAATATTAATTTCAAACACATATAACACAATTCTCACAATATTAATTTAACCCAGGTAATATTAAGCATACATACCTTACATGCTTACCTGAAACGTAAACCCAATAAATTAACTTTAAGTTATCTTGAACAAGGATTCGATTTATCTTTGGTAAAGTACATCACCGGCATCAAGCCTGCTAGGCATAAAAGCCCGTAAAGTAACACCGGCACAAGGCCTGCTAGGCGTAGAAGCCCGATAAATAGCACCGGCACAAGGCCTGCTAGGCATAAAGCCCGATAAATAACACCGGCACAAGGCCTGCTAGGCATAAAGCCCGATTAATGTCACCGGCACGAGGCCTGCTAGGCATAAAGCCCGATTAATGTCACCGGCACTAGGCCTGCTAGGCTCGAAGCCCGAATGTCAGAATATTATTACATGCTTTTCACATTTCACTATCACATATCGAATTATAAACATTTATTCCCATTGCAATAAATAAATTTGTAATCAATCTAATCCTCATTATCACATTCGGCCAACTCATAGTTTTACACCAAGCTATTACAAATTTTATCATTCACTAGATATGTAAATGATCTTTAAATAATAAGTAGCTCAAGAACTTACTCATTCACCTTGCATTAGCCAAAATAATTTCCATCATATACTCAACATAAATCATCAACCAATATGTAGATATACATTCGGCCATGATGCAATTGGATACTAACATTCATCAATTTTTAATAGTCAAGATAACCATAATTTATTCTTTGACATAATTTAACTAAAGGACTTACCTCGGTTGTCGATAGTCCGTGCGAATCGGCTATTCGAGAACCTTCGTCTTTCCCCGGTCTAATTCGGTCTTTCTTTGCTCTTGATCTAAAACACATTAGAATTTAGCTCATTTAATCTCATTTCATCTCAATTTAGTCCCAAAACACCCAAATGGGCAATTTACCATTTTGCCCCTAATGTTTCCCATTTTTACAATTTAGTCCTATTTGCACAAAACACAAAATATGCAAAATTTTCCAACATCCTAGTTTGGCCGAATCTTCATTATAGTCATAGGTGTCCATGCATTTCATTTATTTGACATTTTAACCCTTCACAATTTTATTCTTTTCAATTTAGCCCTATAAACTCAAAATCACCAAAAACTCCAATACAAAACTTGTAAATCCTTAACATACATTCAATTTTAAACCATCAAACATAAAAACTACCCAACATGTCAATGGCCGAATCTTATATACATAGTATTTTCAAAAATTTAGACATGGGTCGGGTAATACACGAAACACGATCTCAAAAACGTAAATTTATCAAAAACTAAGTAAAATACCTACCCCAAATCAAGCCTTAAGTTGCCGAAACTTCAAGCTCCAAAAATGGAGTTTTTCTCCTCAAACATTCGGCCAAGAAGATGAACAATATGATGTTCTCTTTCCTCCCACTTAGCTTTATTATTTTATGTTATAATAACACATTTAATATACCTTATTTACTAATATATCAACATAACATATAATAGGCTAATTTAACATATAATTTGGACTTATAAAAGCCCATTGCCGTCCCTTACTATGGTGAATGGGCTAATTGCCCTTTTGGTACACCCACTTAAAAAGCCACAATCAATTTAGTACTCTTCACTTTAGCATGCAACTTTTGCGCTTTTCTCGATTAAATCCTTTTTATCAAATTGAGCACTTAAACGATTAAATTTTTCTACGAAACTTTCACACATTTTCATTCACATATAATAATCATGAAATAAAATATTAAAACATTTCTCGGACTCGGATTCGTGGTCCCGAAACCACCGTTCCGATTTGGGTCAAATTTGGTCTGTTACAACTCTCCCCCCCTTAAGAATTTTCGTCCTCGAAAATTTTACCGTTGAATAAGTTCGGATATTGTTGTCTCATTGACTCCTCAGGCTCCCACGTAGCCTCTTCAATTCCGTGACGATTCCATAAAACCTTTACTAATGGAATTCTTTTATTTCTTAACTCTTTGGTTTCCCGAGCTAAGATACGGATCGGTTCCTCATCATAGGTCAAATCAGATCGAATTTCAATCTCTACGGGGTGATCACATGGGACGGATCCGATCTGTATTTGCGAAGCATCGAAACATGAAATACATTGTGTATCTTTTCTAACTCGGAGGGCAATCTTAATCTATAAGCAACCGGTCCAATACGTTCAATGACTTCGTACGGTCCGATAAATCTCGGACTCAACTTGCCTTTCTGACCGAATCGGAATATTTTCTTCCACGGAGAAACTTTCAAGAACACCCGATCTCCGACCTGAAATTCAATGTCCTTGCGTTTTAAGTCGGCATAGGACTTTTGACGATCCGAAGCAGCTTTCAAATTACTTTTAATCACAACCACTTTCTTTTCAGTTTCTTTAATCCAATCAACCCCGTGTATCTTATTCTCACCGAGCTCAGTCCAATACAACGGTGTGCGACATTTTCGACCATATAAGGCTTCATAAGGCGCCATTTTTATGCTAGATTGAAAACTATTATTGTAAGCAAATTCGATCAAAGGTAGGTATCGTTCCCATGTACCTTCAAACTCGAGAACGCAACACCTCAACATGTCCTCAAGTATCAATATAGTTCGCTCAGACTGACCGTCTGTTTGCGGATGGAAAGCTGTACTAAAATGAAGTTTAGTACCTAAAGCATCTTGCAATTTCTTCCAGAACCGCGATGTAAATCTTGGGTCCCTATCTGAGACAATGGAACTCGGTACACCGTGCAATCTTACAATCTGCGACACATACAATTCGGCAAGTTTGTCAAGTGAATAGTCGGTACGTACCGGTACAAAATGAGCTGATTTAGTCAGTCTATCAACGATAACCCATACGACATCTTTCTTACTAGGTGTCATAGGGAGACCGAATACAAAATCCATGGTAATTCTATCCCATTTCCATTCGGGTATCATGATTGGCTGAAGTAATCCGGATGGTACTTGATGCTCAGCTTTCACTTGTTGACAGATTAAGCACTTGGAAACAAATTCAGATATATCTCGTTTCATGCCAGGCCACCAATAGAACTGTTTCAAATCGTTATACATTTTCGTGCTACCCGGGTGTATCGACATTCGACCATTATGGGCCTCCCTCAGAATCATCTGTATCAAATCTGAGTTCTTAGGAATACACAATCGACTTTTGTAACTCAAACAATCATTTGCATCAATCTGAAAATCTGATTCTATACCATTTTCACACTGAATCCGAATAGAAATCAACTTTTCGTCAACTTTCTGTGCATCACAAATCTGCTGAATGAACATCGGCCTTGCTTGTAATTCGGCTATGATCGAACCATCATCAGATATAGCCACCCGTGCGTTCAATGCATGAAGAGTAAATAATGACTTTCGACTTAACGCATCCGCAACAACATTAGCTTTTACCGGATGGTAGTCAATCACTAATTCATAGTCTTTCAGCAATTCTAACCATCGGCGTTGTCTCAAATTTAGATCTTTCTGAGTCATTAAATACTTCAAACTTTTGTGATCTGAATAAATATGACATTTTTCGCCAAATAAGTAGTGACGCCAAATTTTTAATGCGAACACAATGGCTGCCAACTCCAAATCATGAGTTGGATAATTTTTCTCATGCGGCTTCAATTGTCTCGAAGCGTAGGCTATCACCTTGCCTTCTTGCATTAAAACACAACCCAACCCACTCAAGGAAGCATCACTAAAAATAATAAATTCTTTACCCGATTCAGGCTGAGTTAATACTGGAGCCTCGGTCAAAAGGGCTTTCAACTGTTCGAAACTTTTCTGACACTTTCCTGACCACTCAAATTTGACATCTTTCTGTAGTAGTCTCGTCAAAGGTGTAGCTATTACGGAAAAACCTTTTACAAATCGTCTATAATATCCCGCGAGGCCTAGAAAACTTCGAATCTCGGAAACATTCTTAGGTGGTTTCCAATCAAGTATGGCTGCTATTTTGTTTGGATCCACACGAATACCTGATGCCGAAACCACATGACCCAAGAAGCTGACTTCGTTCATCCAGAACTCACACTTACTGAACTTTGCATATAACCGTTGATCTCTCAAGGTTTGTAGTACTACTCTCAAATGCTCAACGTGTTCTACTTCATTTTTGGAGTAGATCAATATATCATCAATAAACACTACTACAAACCGATCTAAAAACTGTCGGAAGACTCGGTTCATTAGATCCATAAAAACAGCAGGTGCATTAGTGAGTCCAAATGGCATAACTAAAAACTCATAATGTCCGTACCTCGTTCGAATGCAGTCTTTGGCACATCTGAATCTCTGACTCGCAATTGATAATAGCCCGATCTCAAATCTATTTTCGAAAACACTGAAGCCCCCTTTAACTGATCAAATAAATCATCGATCCGAGGTAACGGGTATTTATTCTTTATGGTCACCTTATTTAGTTGCCGGTAGTCGATACACATTCGCATTGTCCCATCTTTCTTTTTCACAAATAAGAGTGGTGCTCCCCACGGAGAAAAACTCGGTCGTGCGAAACCCCTCTCTGTCAATTCTTGCAACTGCGCTTTCAATTCTTTTAATTCAGTAGGCGCCATTCGGTACGGAGCTATCGAAATTGGGGTCGCATCCGGCACTAATTCAATGCCGAACTCAATCTCTCGTACTGGGGGTAAGCCCGGTAGTTCTTCAGGAAACACATCGGTGTATTCACATACAACTGGTACCGATTCCATTAGTTTCTCGGACAGTTTATTATCCAGTACATAAGCCAAATAGGCCTCGCACCCTTTTCTCACATACTTTTGGGCTACCATTGAAGATATTACTGTAGGTAACCCATTTACATCACAGGATTTTATTCTGATTGTCTCACCGTTTCGGCATTTCAAATCAATAAACTTTCTTTTGCAATCCACCACTGCCTCATGTGAAGTTAACCAATCCATACCCAAGATTATATCAAATTCGTCGAAGGGCAACAACATCAAATCAGCTGGAAAGCAATAATCTCGAACTATCAACGGGCAACCTCTACACACTTTATTAACAAGCACACATCTACCCAAAGGGTTGGACACACGAATTACAAACTCGGTAGACTCAACTAGCAGAGTCTTGCCAAATTTTAAAGTTTCACACACATAAGAATGAGTCGAACCAGGATCAATTAGTGCAATCACAGTAGTATCATAAAGAGTGAAAGTACCGGTAATGACGTCGGGGGAGGAAGCATCCTCTCTAGCTCGCGCAGCATATGCTCTAGCCGGAGCTCTAGCCTCAGATCGATCTGTGGTGTTCTTCGTTCCTTTCTAACTACCACCTACATTGCTTGAATGTCTGAGTGGTCTACCTCGCATTGACACATTGCTCGGCTTAGTGCTCTGGACTGCATTCTGCTCAGTTAACTTCGGACACTCTCTAATAAAATGATCTGATGATCCACATTTATAGCAAGACCGGTCGTGAAATCTACAACTCCCTGAGTGCCATTTCCCACAGTGTTTGCACTCGACTCTATTTTGTGGAACATTACCAACACAGGCTATCGAGGTAGCTCGGGAGCTCATAGGAGGTCGATCCCATCTAGGTGGATCTGTATTAGCTTTCTGTCGGCTGTAGTCATCTCTAGGCTTCTTGGTCGTGGAATGAAAGACTTTACCCGAAGATCTTTTACGAATGTCTCTAGCTTCAGTCTCAGCCTTTCTTTTCTCTTTCCCGAGCTCTTCAGCTTTGCAAGCTCTTTCAACTAAAGTCACAAACTCTTGAATTTCAAGAATGCCAACAAACATCTTTATATCTTCATTCAGGCCATCTTCAAATCTTTTACACATAATAGCTTCAGAAGAAACACACTCTCTAGCATATCTGCTGAGTCTGACAAATTTTCGTTCATATTCCGTCACGGTCATTCGTCCTTGTTTCAGCTCAAGGAATTCTTTTCGTTTTTGATCAATGAATCTTTGGCTGATATATTTCTTGCGGAATTCATTCTGAAAGAAATCCCATGTCACTTTTTCTTTCGGAACTACTGATACTAGTGTGTTCCACCAGTGATATGCAGTGTCCCTCAGTAAGGATATAGCACATTTCAAACATTCATCCGGAGTACAAGACAGCTCATCAAGTACCCGAATAGTGTTGTCGAGCCACATTTCGGCTCTCTCAGCGTCATCATCGTCATTAGCTTTAAAATCTTCGGCCCCAAATTTTCGGATTTTATCAATTGGGGGCCTACTAGATCTCATCGGATCTATCATTGGGGGAGCTGGGGGAATCGGCGATGGATTATTCGGGGGTGGAGGTTGGGGTATAGCCTGGTTATTTTGAATGAATTGGGCAAACCATTCATTCATCATCTGATAAAACGCTTGTTTAGTCTCTCCTTCGTGGCTACCCGAAACAGGTCGAGAGTCTATCGGCGCTGATCCGTGGGCACGGTCAGGCGCTACGCTCTCTCCATCATCGGCTATGGCTCTTTCAGGATCAGTGTCCATTTACTATATAAAACAAAATTCAGGCTGTCAGAAGTCACCACACTATCAACATATAATAAAGGCATGTATAGCTAGACTCACATGCGCTACGGTAGTCCTAGAATCGACTAAACCGTAGGCTCTGATACCAAAACAAATGTAACACCCCGTACCCGAGACCGTCGCCGGAGTTGAGCAAGAGGCGTTACTAGACTTGACTATTAACATAAGGTGTAAAACTTTAAAGCTGTCCAACTGTGTCATGCTGACTAAATCGACCATAACTCGAGTTATAAAACTCGAAATTTATATCCGTAAATTTTCCTTGAAACTAGACTCATATAAAATTTCACCAAAATTTTTCCAGAATTTTTCATATGTCCAATTAGTACAGTTTATTCATCAAAGTTACCCTTATTACACTGTCTGACAATTCTGACCTGTATCTACAAAAATACAGTTATCTCATTGCAAAATTTTCATATACTGTTCTAGTTTATACCAATGAAAAATAGACTCAATAAGGGTTTTACACATATAACCCATGCTTCCTAATTATTTTTGTACAATTTTTGAAAAATTTTCCAAAACAGAACAGTGACTCGCGAATGCATTCAGAGTAGGTCTCACTAAAACTGAATTATCTCATAATATAAAAATCTTTTGCCTACTCTGTTTCTTCCATATAAAAATAAATACAATAAGGTTTAATTCGATATCTCATTCACCTTTTAATTCAACTTATCCTATTTTTGGTGATTTTTCTAATTCACATCACTGCTGTAACTAAAGACTATTTCTATACTAAATATGCTTTCTAGCTTATAACCGGTTATACTCACATACAATTCATACTCTCCATGCATTTTTAATCACTTACGAAGATAGCTTGTACTTAAAACATTCACATGATATTCTAACATCATCGATTTAAAGGAGTATCACTATTACCCACATTTATGACAAAACCCTAAAAACATACATAACCAAATATTTAGCCATATTCGCATGGCTGTTATATATACAAGGTTAAACATCGTATGTTTGTAAAACTTCATCTAGCCTATACATGCCTTCTAAATCGCAACCAAAAATTCAAAATACCAAAGGAAGGCGATAGTGTGGATGACTTCTTGAAGATCTTTCACGAGCCCGCAACGTGACCTAAATCTATAAAACAAAGAAGAACATTTCACGTAATTAAGCTTACTAGCTTAATAAGTCCTAACTCATGATAATAAAACATTTATACTTAAAAACCAATTGTTCCATAATAGCACATTCTAACTCGAATTCCATCATAACATCCATCAATATTAATTTCAAACACATATAACACAATTCTCACAATATTAATTTAACCCAGGTAATATTAAGCATACATACCTTACATGCTTACCTGAAACGTAAACCCAATAAATTAACTTTAAGTTATCTTGAACAAGGATTCGATTTATCTTTGGTAAAGTACATCACCGGCATCAAGCCTGCTAGGCATAAAAGCCCGTAAAGTAACACCGGCACAAGGCCTGCTAGGCGTAGAAGCCCGATAAATAGCACCGGCACAAGGCCTGCTAGGCATAAAGCCCGATAAATAACACCGGCACAAGGCCTGCTAGGCATAAAGCCCGATTAATGTCACCGGCACGAGGCCTGCTAGGCATAAAGCCCGATTAATGTCACCGGCACTAGGCCTGCTAGGCTCGAAGCCCGAATGTCAGAATATTATTACATGCTTTTCACATTTCACTATCACATATCGAATTATAAACATTTATTCCCATTGCAATAAATAAATTTGTAATCAATCTAATCCATCATTATCACATTCGGCCAACTCATAGTTTTACACCAAGCTATTACAAATTTTATCATTCACTAGATATGTAAATGATCTTTAAATAATAAGTAGCTCAAGAACTTACTCATTCACCTTGCATTAGCCAAAATAATTTCCATCATATACTCAACATAAATCATCAACCAATATGTAGATATACATTCGGCCATGATGCAATTGGATACTAACATTCATCAATTTTTAATAGTCAAGATAACCATAATTTATTCTTTGACATAATTTAACTAAAGGACTTACCTCGGTTGTCGATAGTCCGTGCGAATCGGCTATTCGAGAACCTTCGTCTTTCCCCGGTCTAATTCGGTCTTTCTTTGCTCTTGATCTAAAACACATTAGAATTTAGCTCATTTAATCTCATTTCATCTCAATTTAGTCCCAAAACACCCAAATGGGCAATTTACCATTTTGCCCCTAATGTTTCCCATTTTTACAATTTAGTCCTATTTGCACAAAACACGAAATATGCAAAATTTTCCAACATCCTAGTTTGGCCGAATCTTCATTATAGTCATAGGTGTCCATGCATTTCATTTATTTGACATTTTAACCCTTCACAATTTTATTCTTTTCAATTTAGCCCTATAAACTCAAAATCACCAAAAACTCCAATACAAAACTTGTAAATCCTTAACATACATTCAATTTTAAACCATCAAACATAAAAACTACCCAAGCATGTCAATGGCCGAATCTTATATACATAGTATTTTCAAAAATTTAGACATGGGTCGGGTAATACACGAAACAACGATCTCAAAAACGTAAAATTTATCAAAAACTAAGTAAAATACCTACCCCAAATCAAGCCTTAAGTTGCCGAAACTTCAAGCTCCAAAAATGGAGTTTTTCTCCTCAAACATTCGGCCAAGAAGATGAACAATATGATGTTCTCTTTCCTCCCACTTAGCTTTATTATTTTATGTTATAATAACACATTTAATATACCTTATTTACTAATATATCAACATAACATATAATAGGCTAATTTAACATATAATTTGGACTTATAAAAGCCCATTGCCGTCCCTTACTATGGTGAATGGGCTAATTGCCCTTTTGGTACACCCACTTAAAAAGCCACAATCAATTTAGTACTCTTCACTTTAGCATGCAACTTTTGCGCTTTTCTCGATTAAATCCTTTTTATCAAATTGAGCACTTAAACGATTAAATTTTTCTACGAAACTTTCACACATTTTCATTCACATATAATAATCATGAAATAAAATATTAAAACATTTCTCGGACTCGGATTCATGGTCCCGAAACCACCGTTCCAATTTGGGTCAAATTTGGTCTGTTACAATCACTGTACACAACAAATTCTTTACCCGATTCCGGCTGTACTAACACTGGAGCTTCTGTTAACATAGTTTTCAACCGATCAAAACTTTTCTGACATTTATCCGACCATTCAAATATGACATCTTTCTGAAGTAATCTAGTCAACGGAGTAGCTATTGTTGAAAATCCTTTTACAAATCGATGGTAATAACCAGCCAAACCCAAAAAACTACGGACTTCAGACACATTCTTCGGAGGTTTCCAATTCTAAATAGCAGATATCTTACTCGAATCCACTCGGATTCCAGAAGCCGACATAATATGTCTTAGAAAACTAACCTCGTGTAACCAGAATTCACATTTACTGAATTTTGCGTACAATTGCTTTTCTCTCAAAGTTTGCAACACAATTCTCAGATGTTCAACATGCTCATTTTCATCATGTGAATAAATCAGGATATCATCTATGAATGCCACAACAAAATGATCTAGATACGGTCTGAAAATTCTATTCACAGATCCATAAAGACAGCAGGAGCATTGGTTATTCCAAATGGCATAACTAAAAATTCATAATGCTCGTACCTTGTTCTGAAAGCAGTCTTAGGAATATCTGAATCTTTCACTCTCAACTGATAGTATCCAGATCCTAGGTCAATCTTTGAAAACACAGTAGCTCCTTTTAACTGATCAAATAAATCATCAATTCTGGGCAACGGATATTTATTCTTTATGGTCACTTTATTCAGCTGACGATAATCAATACACATTCTCATCGTGCCATCTTTCTTTTTCACAAACAAAACCGGAGCACCCCAAGGCGAGAAACTCGGTCTAGCAAACCCTCTCTCATTCAGTTCTTGCAGCTATGACTTTAACTCTTTTAACTCTGTTGGTGCCATCCTATACAGAGCTATCGAAATAGGTGTGGTACCAGGTAGCAACTCAATACCGAACTCAACTTCACGAATCGGAGGCAAACCCGGCAATTCTTCAGGGAACACGTCAGAAAACTCACAAACAATAGGCACTGATTCAACCTTCTTCTCAGATACTCTTGAATCAATCACATAAGCAAAATATGCCTTGTAACCCTTTTTCACATAATTCTGAGCTTTCAAAACAGATATCACCGCAGGCAACCCATTCAAATCATCAGACTCAATCCGTACAATCTCATTATTCGGATATCTCAAATCTATAGTCTTTCTTTTACAGTTCACAACAGCATCATACATAAACAACCAATCCATACCTAGAATAATATCAAATTCATCAAATGGCAAAAGCATCAGATCAGTAGGGAAACATATATCTCGAAACATTAATGGACAGTTCTTGCCTACTTTGTCAACCAGGACGCTTTTACCTAAGGGGTTCGATACTTTTATAGCAAACACAGTAGACTTTACAGGCAAAGTCTTACTGAATACCAAATTCATGCATATATAGGAATGCGTAAAACCAGGGTCTATCAAAGCAATCACGGAAGTATCATAAAGAGTAAAAGTACCCGTTATAATATCAAGTGACGAAGCTTCCTCACGAGCTCGGATAGCATAAGCTCTGGCAGGCGCTCTAGCTTCAGATCGGACAACATTGTCTCTCATAGTTCTCTGACTACCACTGACGTTTCTTACATTCTTCGTCGATCTACCTCTTGCAGATGCATTATCAGACCTCAAATTCTGAATAGTTTCTGGCTCGACAGACTCAAGGCAATCATGGATAAAATGATCAAACGATCCACATCTGAAGCAAGCTCTGTCATTTAATCTACAACTTCTCGGATGTCTTTTTCCACAATGCTTACATTCAGGTCTCTCGGATCGAACATTTCCAATGATAGACACTGAAGTTGCTGGGGTTTTAGAACTTATTTGCGGTCTAAATTGATTTCTATTCAAATGTCCCACATTATCTCTAGAACGACTCTGATTTTCTTTGAATCTCTTCGAAGATGACTGGAATGATTTGCTTGGAAATCTCTTTCTCACATCACGAACTTCAGACTTAGCTTTTCTCTTATCTTTTCCAAGTGTCTCAGCTTTGCAAGCTCGGTCAACAAGTACAACAAACTCTTTTATTTCTAAAATCCTGACTAGCAAACGAATGTCTTCATTCAGGCCATCTTCGAACCTTTTGCACATTATAGCTTCAGAAGATACACACTCCCGGGCATACTGACTCAATCTCACGAATTCTCGTTCATACTCGGAAACAGTCATTCGGCCCTGTTTAAGTTCTAGAAATTCCTTTTGTTTCTGATCAACAAATCTCTCACAAATATATTTCTTCCGGAATTCGATCTGAAAGAAATCCCATGTAACTCGTTCTCTCGGAACGACAGAAATCAGAGTTTTCCACCATTGATAAGATACATCTCGGAGCAAAGATACCACACACTTTATGCATTCTTCCGGAGTCAGAGACATTTCATCAAATACCCGGATTGTGTTTTCAATCCAGAACTCAGCCTTTTCAACATCATCATCTTTAGTAGCTCGGAATTTCTTGGCCCCATACTTACGGATCTTATCAACAGGAGGCTTATTCAACAGATTCGGATGCATAACTGGTGGCACAACTGTAGTCTGAGGGGGATTAACTGGGGGCAGGGGTTGTGAAACAGTCGGGTTATTTCTTACGAACTGAGTAAACCACTCACTCATCATCTGGAAGAAAGCTTGTTTAGCTTCTCCCTCATGACCGCTCGTAGTCGGTCTCGAATCAGAGGGCGTTGTTCCTTGCGCGGGAGCAGGCGCATTACTTTCTACGTCGTCGGTTACGGCTCTTTTGGGATCCATTACTATACGAAAATCACATTTATACGTCAAGATTCATCACACTATCACAATTCATATATATGGCATGTATAGCTAGACTCTGACACGCTACGTTAGTCCGAGAATCGGCTAAATCGTAGCTCTGATACCAATCAAATGTAACACCCCTATCCTGTGTCCGTCGCCGGATTAAGGTTAGAAGTGTTACCAGACAGATCAGAAACATTCACAGGCAAAATCATACATTCAAACATCATTCTCAGACATAATGTCCCTTAAACGAGTCCTCGAGACCTTAATCATACTTAGAAGTCGAGTAGGGACTAAACTAAAACACATATGGGATTTCATGAAAATTTAAAACTTTACTAAACTACAGGTGAGACACGCCCGTGGGAGGAGACCGTGTGCCCTCCACGGCTTCTAGACACCCCCGTGTATCCATCCGTGTCTATATACTGACTATACCAACACGGTCATTAGGCACGCCCGTGTTCCATGGCCGTGTACTTTTAGATCATATACTGACTTCCCCACCACGGCCAGCAAACACGCCCGTGTATTTGGTCGTGTACTTTTTAGCTAGCTACTGACTCGCACACCACGGCCAGATGACACGCCCGTTTCGAGGCCGTGTGATACTAAACTACATCCTATAATTTACCCACGGTCGTTAGGCACGCCCGTGTGCCACAACCGTGTGACATTATAGGCCATTTACAAGGCCAAAATGCCACCCATAAGGGTCAAATCTACAAGCTATATTTAACAAAATATCTCATGCACATATAACCATCAAAAACATACCAAAATGGTCAACCAAACATGCCTTCAATACTCGTTCAATCTATACAATCAAACCAATTTCAACCATACCAATTTGCATGACTAAATCTAAATTATACCAAGCTCCTTTCATCAATATATACTTACCATCTCATAACCATTTCATATATCAACTAATCATGCCAAAACAACTTCACATCTGACATTCATTAAGGCATATTATCAAAACATAATTAGCCAAATCACATGGCTAAGTTCATTATCAACTCATACCAAAACTAGCCTATGCATGCCATATTGAGCTACATACATTTTCAAAGTGTACCAAAATAAGTTTTAGTAGTGTGATGACGATCCGTGACAGTCCCGAGCCTTCAGTAGCTTTAACGACCTACAGAACAAAGAACACATACAGAGAGTAAGCTTTCCAAAAGCTTAGTAAGTCAATACACAAATAAACTTGATATGTAAAGCATGTAAGCATATAACCACATTGGCATATTTCTTCTACAAGGTAAATTTCTCACATTTATACTTTGATTCATATTCTTGGCCAAATTGCCACATTTATCAATTCAAGAATCACAAACACATAGTTTTTCATATATGCTTTCATGTAACATATTTCCAATCCATCATAGTAAAACACTTAGTCATTTACCTTATATACACATTTTGTGTATAATCAACGTACCTGAGTCGAACATTCATTTACTTAATCTATCAAAGCTCGGATTTGTCATTTGTATTACATACTTGCCCGTTGAACCATAAGGAGTCCAATTGGATACTTTAAAAGCTCAGAATAGTAGTACAATGCCATCGTCCTAGACGAGGTCTTACATGCACTCAGATATCGATGCCACTGTCCCGGACAGGGTCTTACACAAATCAAAACGATGCCAATGTCCCAGACATGGTCTTACACGTAAAGAGCATAATGATGCCAACGTCCCAGACGAGGTCTTACGTGCACCAAGATATCGATGCCACTGTCCCGGACAAGGTCTTACACAAATCAGAATGATGCCAATGTCCCAGACATGGTCTTACACGTAAAGATCATAATGATGCCAACGTCCCAGACGTGGTCTTATACTTAAAGCTTATATTGATGCCAATGTCCCAGACGTGGTCTTACACATAATCAGATATCGATGCCACTGTCCCAGATAGGGTCTTAAACGAATATCAAATCAATGCCAATGTCCCAGACGTGGTCTTACATGATAAAATAGAACAATTACCTATGTCATGACATAGCTAATCCTATTTATTCCTAGGTTCGTACGGGACTTATCGGACTTAATCACTATATCGAACTTATCTCAGAATTCATTTTCATAACTTCTCATAAACCTTTATAGTCAACATTAATCATATGAACACATACAATATCAAACAAGTACATTTATTTGCATTGTGACTTACCTCGGATTTGGTTTATCGGAATAGAAACGGCTACTCGTTTACTTTCGCTTTCCCGTGATCTAAATCCGTTTTCCTCGGTTCTTGATCTAAACATATTCAGAGTTAACCCTTTTATTCACTATTTCATTCAATTCAATCCATACATACATATGTTGGGCTATTTACAATTTAGCCCTCACATTTGCACATTTTATCAATCTAGTCCATTTTTCACAAAACACCAAATTCACAAAATCCACACATACACATGCTTGGCCGAACCTCTCTAGGGACTATATAAGTCCAAATATTTCATCAAATTTGTAATTTAGTCCCTCAACTTTCTATTTTCTCAATTTAGCCCTATTTAGCTAAATTCAACAAAACTTCAAGAACAAAACATGTTCATCAAGCTTAGATATTTCATTTAGCACCATAAAACATCACAAAACTCAACATATCAACAATGGCATAACTCACAACATCATCAATTCATAAAATTGAGACATGGGTTTGATAGCTCTCAAAGCAACGATTATAAAAACATAGAAATTATCGAAAACGGATCAAAAACTTACCTTGAATTTTAAACCCTCAAATGGCCGAACCTTAGCAAGCTTAAACTCTTTCTTTTTTTCTTTGGAATTTCGGCAAGAAGATGACTAAATAATGAAGCCACTAACTCATGTTTCTCTTATTATACTAATATAACTTATTAAATAAACATAATATAACTTTTAACATATAAAAATAACATATTAAAACATGTTAATAAGCCATGTTACCGCCCACTATAAATGAAAATGGGCTATTTGCCCTTTTAGGACTTTACTTTAATAAAGCCATCTCAATTTAGCCAATAATCAAATAAGAGGCCACTTTTATCAATTATGCAATTCAGTCCTTTTGTCAAATTAAACACACAGACAGTCAATTTAACACAAGGAAAATTAGCACATGCTAATTCACATATTAACGACACAGAAAATAATATTAAAATATTATTCGGACTCAGATTTTTGGTCCTAAAACCACTGTTCCGACTAGGGGTATAAACCGGACTGTTACAATGTAAATTGTAAAATGTCATATATATATATATATATATATATATATGAAAGGATTACATATCCGATCAAGCCTGATAAATAAAAATGTTTAAATTAATTGATAATGCCCGATAGATGTTAAAAGGGTAAAGATGGAAATGTTGTTTTCATGCTTGGAATGGATGTGGAATATATTATCATATGAATTATGTGGTGTTAAAGATGTATGAAATGATCATATAGCCAACAATTACCTGATAAATGTTAAATCTCATTTGAATAAATGGAAGTCGATGGATAAATGTGATTTCCCTGATAAAATGCATGTGTTGCAGAATAGATTTAGCCTGGACGGGTAACCCAAACTGAGCCTCTCAAGTATATGTATCAATTAGGATTTAACTTGGACTGGTAATCCTAATTGATTCAATTTAGCCTGGACTGGTAATCCAGAATGGACCCTATAAGGAATTCTTTATCATATAAAGGATTTAGCCTGGACTGATAATTCGACAAATCCCTTAGAGTATATGTTACAGCTAGAATTTAGCTTGAACTGGTAATTCTGCTGTATGAGATGTGGCTCGAGAGTGTACCTAAAAGGTACTACTAAATATGAATTGACGGACTATGGAATTGTACACCTCAAGTGTACTACTTGTGTATCCATCGATATTTCGAATAAATTCAACGGGTAAAGTTCTGACAAGAGCAAAGATGAATTGAAAACAAATTGACATGTAATGATACATATGATATGCGAATTACTTGATGAGAATGTTCATCCTTGATCATAGACCCGTACAACTTGAATGTACTAATACTTGTGCGACCTTAATACTCGAATAAAATGAGTAAAGTCTTGCCATGAAATGATTTGAACTCGAAAAGAATTACTAAGAAGCTATACTTGTATTAATAAGAGATGTCTATACATGTTAAATGAATACATGTTTTGGAAAGCATATGTGCATGGGAACTTGATTTTTGTTGAGCCCATACATGTCTTGATGTTACTCTGGAATATATGACTAACAAGGGAAATGAGAATTTGTGTAGGGCTTGCGGTCAAAGTGGATGAATATGCCTTACTTAGTTACTCAAATAGGATGTATGATAAGTTAAGTACCATGTTATACGAACTTACTAAGCATTTTATGCTTACCCCGTTTTACTTTCCCCTGTTTTAGAGTAAACCGGAAGCTCATTAAATTGGAAGCTTGGCAGAGACCGCTCACACTTTCCATTAGCCTATATTGGTATATATGGTAAATCAATTACGGTTGTAATGGCATGTATAGGATATGTTGGCCATACTGGCATGTAAATATAAATGATGCTTGTAATCTAGCCATTGGAATGGCTAGTAATGTTTGTTTTAAAATACTTGTAATGTTATGCTATGGAAACCATATGCATATGTTAAGTAGTTGATCAAATCATGTTTAACACATGATTTGAACCAAGGTAGGATAGTAAACATGTATGCATGAAATGATAGGCCATGTTGATTGATAAATTTTGCTTATTTGAATGCTTAGAATGGTTGGATTGTACTTGGTATGTTTTGGTGCAGGAAAATGGTAAATTTGGGTGACAAATGAGGCTAGGAAATGACTTTATTTTGTCCACACGGGCATGCGTCTAGACTGTGTGTGACACACAGACTACCCCATGGGCATGTAGCCAGGCCGTGTGTCCCCTACACCTTAAATTCGAGAAAACAGAATGCTCAGAATTGAGCACACGGGCAGAGACACGGGCGTGTGTCTCAGCCGTGTGGGTGACATGACCTTGAACACGGGTGTGTGTCTAGGCCTTGTGAAACCTGCACCTAATTCGAATTGAATTAAATAACCACATGGCCTAGCACACGGGCGTGAGGTATGGCCGTGTGGCACAAGTCAAAGAGCTACCTAGTTTTGAACACGGCCTGCAGCACAAGTGTGTCCTTAGACCACACGGGCGTGTGAGCCCTGCACCTTGAGAAATTTTAGAATTTCGCGAAAAATTTCCTGAGTTCTTGATTTAGTCCTGACTTGATTCTAATGCTCGTATTGGGCCTCGATGGTCCATTTAAGGGACTTATGAATGACCTCGGTGAATGAATAGTAACTTTCCTGAATTAATCGATAAATGTTCTGAATGTTCTGGTAACGCTTCGAAACCCTATTCCTGCAACGGATACGAGTTAGGGGTGTTACACTTAGTCCACAATGAGTTGCCATAGTTATCATTATCTTAAACTATTCTTTGTTATAAATTGGCAGCCTACATAAACACTTGGCCAACTACCCTTGTTTCCCTTATGCAATAAAATACTCTTTGAGTTTTCTTTGCAAAATTTCTCTTGTTTGTTTTAGAATTCATTCATCACAATCTTCTTATATTGTTAGGGATTGTCTTTAAGTTTCAACTTGTCAAGACTTCAATCTTGGAGGGGAGATTAGAACCGTTTGAAGGGATTTGTTGGATCTTTGATTCGAAGGATTTTTAGGGCACCTATCCAACTACACATCTCTCATCTTCCATCCTTAACTTTGATTAAAAAACTTTCTTTCCCATCTTTTCTCTATTTTTACTTGATTTTTTTTTGTTTTAATTGTTACTTGAATCTAGTTTAATTCATTCAAATTATTTTCAGGTTCAAGATTTCAATTTCCCATTCGGTTTGGGTTTTTTTTTTGCCTGCAAGGATAATCTATTCCTATCCAAACTTAAAGTCATTCAATGCTAAAACTATTTTGTTTTGTTTTCTTTAATTTCTTTCAGTCTTGATTCATTTTCTTTAGTATTTTCTTTCTAATTTTGTTGTTGTTTATCCAGGTTTGGTTTTCCCGAAAGATCCCTTCAATTTGAGCATTCTTGGGAAGTAAGAAAATCACTCATTCATAATTTAAGTTAAATTCTTCTTGGTCAATTTTTTCCTTTTATTCTTGCTTCATTTTTCATTCAATTTCTAATCGGTTTCATTGAAATTTTTGTTGATTCCTTGGTGGTTTGTTCCTGATCAGTTTGTTTCTCTTAATTTTAGGTGCACATAATGTTCTTCCAATTTGGGTCTAGAGCCCTATGTCAAATCTATAACTTGAAAAATTTTGATTCGATTTCGCTTTCCTATATAATTTGGTATCAATTTCTTAACTGTTTTAAGGGTTCTGATGGTGCTTGGTTTGATGCCTTGCCAAAATTTTTCTTTTTTGTTTTTACTAATAAGCTTGCAAAAAAGGTTGTTTTAATCTATTTTGGGTTTTCTCATTAACATTTTTACCTCAATTGATTTTTCCAATATTTTATAGTTAATTCCCTTCTAAAAAATTAAAAAAAATTTATTTGAAGGAATTTGACCTGCCACAAATTGTAGTGACAATTTAAGTACTTTTCGACACTTAATGAGCTTGTTTTCTAGGCATTTTAGTATCTTTTATTGCATTTTTTTATTTCGTAGTTTAGATTCAAATTATTGCAAAATAAGCATTTTTACGTAATATTTCGAGTTAGTTGACCTATTGGGCCAATACCGACCTTTAGGTAGTTTTAATGCTTTCATTGAGCGTGTAGGACACTTAATTTTAGCTCAAAAGCACTAGGAATGACAGTCGAGTCGCAACACAAGATTCCAGTGTCGCAACACAACCAAGTCAAATCAAGATTTTACATTCTAAGTTGTGTGTTGCGACATGCTCTAAACTTTATCGTGACATAGGTCTGGTGGAGGGCGAAAATGTATTAATGGTGTTTCTATTCGCATAATGCATATTTAGTGTGATTAAGACTTGTATTTGACCTAAATTGGGCTGCTAAATTTTCCTATAAATAGTTAAGAATAAGTCAAGCTTAGGCGACTTTTACCAAGTCATTTTAGGGTTTTAGTTTGGTAGGTTTAGGATTTTAATTTAGTTTTCTTTTCTTTTAAAACAATTTTATTTTCCTTGTTCTTCGAATTGGATTCGAATTGAGTCCAAGTCTTTGTTATTAAATATTTTCGCAATTTTCTTTTACAACCTGTTTGCAAATGGTGACATCTCAATCACTATTAAAGGATTTCATGTATCCGAGCACATCCAGTTTATCAAATGTACCAATTTCTATCTTTCCCTCTTTTAATCTAAATTGTGTTCATGCATGATTAATTTAATTTTAAGAAAGATGATTATTGAATCGATTAGTGGCTAAGTTCTTTAGAGAGATTAACGAGTGGATATGAGAGTGATTAATGGAAGAATGAGGGTTTCCCATAGAAGGCTCACAAATAGTCGCCAATCTGACTATATCCCTTCAATCACCACGCTTAACTTAAAAACTTGAAAGGAAGAAGAAACTAGGGCTTAACTTAAAAACCTGAAAGGAAGAAGAAACTAGGTAAGTTCATAATAACTTAGTGAGTTCCTAGGAAGGAAAACTTCACCGCGATTACTATCAAACATAAAAATTTAACGAAACAAGGGATTTATTTATTTTGTCCCAGTTGGCAGATACATTACTATAGCTTCCACTTCAATTGGAGGATAACTCTACAGTTCTAATCAGCCTCTTGGTGATCAACACCATTTTCTTTACTCATGTATGACTATCACAGACACATCAACTCTGTGAATACCCCACTTGCGTGGTTTTCTTTCTATGACAAACAAGCTTATTGGTCATGCGGTCATGCAGCGTGTAACATCACATACACCTTTTTTCTACGTACTCCATTCCTTATGCTAGCTTCTAATCCTCAATTCCCAAAGAACTCAATTTATTTCTTGTATCTTTAAATCCGCTGATTTGAGCAATATAATAAAATATCCTTCTAACTCCCCTCGTATGAACACACAAGTGTTCTCCCGCAAGGTCGGGTTTTCACCAATCACAGTTTGCAATAAGTGCCATACGGAGGCAAAATTCATTAACCTGTATCTTATTTATCATTATATGCAATATCCCTCCAATACATCTTTTCACCCATCTGGATACAGAGTTTATGCACCAAGGAAAGAATACTCATACTGTGCATATATCTAGGTTTTCTGGGCCTGTTTTTCATAATTAAGCATGCATGCACTGACTCTTTGCATGAGACTTCTCAGACATAGACTTCAGAAGTAAATGACTAGCCACTTACCTGGTTATACAAAGTTTAGAAATAAATGAACTAGCACATATACCAGACATAGGGTACAGAGGAACTCATTAGAATACTTTACTTAGAGCTCTATCTACTCTAGTACTAGTTCTTTTCCATTGGCACTAGGACCTTGCCCTGTTTCTTTAGCTAAAAAGTAAAACAATTCCTTTAATCATTACCAAATATTTAAGATACAGAAAGAATTTTGTAAACATGCAAACGGTTTCTGGTTAGGAGTTTCTTTCCTATCTAGTAGTTAAAGAAATCCTGTCAATCATCTCTTAATTTAGTCTCTATCTATTTTGTAAAACTTAAAGAAATGTTTTAAAAATTTACTAGTAGACAACTAGCACCGAAGTTCTCTTAACTTTTATGATTAATACACTTGCTAGAAATGAAGAACTCTCATGGTTTGTTCGATGATAACAAAGTTTAGTAGAGAAGGTGAATCATAAATCTTCCCTCCACTACCATGTTATCCTTTTTATAGCAACCAACGTCTGAATTTCAATCAGGTTTATCTCTAATCATTAGTTGTTCTCGCACGCTTCCACTAATTAATCACATCTTACAAGGCTTTACAAGTGTTCTAATTATTGACACGTTGCCTCCACGAGAATGCTAGGTAACATAAATGTATCCTACAAGCTATCATGCTTACTTAAGTAATGATACTAAAACATGGGTTGTGATCTTATTAGTGGGAAAAGTTCGTTCAATCAAGGCCTTACCGTATTATAGCCTTCCTAACATTAGGATTGCTACTTTGTATAACTGGCGAAGTTCTTCGTAACTCTCCGCCACGAAGTTATCACCTTCCCTTCACCATTCTAGGTTTCACAACTTAGGCGGCCTCCACTAGCACAGTCTCTCAACCTAGTCCGGTTCATCTAATCAGGATACGACAGACACTGCCTTTGAGGATGGAAATTATAGTGATGTCGTAACAACTCAATTTTACGTGGTGTCAAAAACGATGGTTTCGGAGCCACAAATCTGATTAGTAAGTCCGTAAATATTATTATTTAATATTTACAATTCAATTATTATATTATATTGGATTTTGGATTAATAATTTCTGCTAATTGAACGAATAGTAAAGTACAAGTGGGTTGTCCCTAAAGTCAAGTGGTTTTGGAAATTGAGGTATCGAGACATCATTTTTGTAAATCGAACCCGTAAATATTTTTGTTAAATATTTACAGAGTGGTTATATAGGTATATTGAAATTCGATCTAGAAATTTTAATATTTAAATAATTAATTTATTAAAAAGGACTAAATCGTAAATAAAACTATAAAAATTAATAGCTATAGATTTTTATTAATTAAAAAGGTTAAATAATATTTATACAAGGGTTATTATGGTAATTTGACCATTTTTATATGTGGGGACAGTCAAAGTGATTTTTATTAAGAAATACTATGTTAAAAATTAGTAAATAACTATTATTAAATAAAAGAATTAATTAAAAAAATTAAAAAGGTCATCATCTTTCTTTGCTCTACCACGCATTTTCTCTAGACCAAAATAACCATGAAAGACCATTTTTGAAGCTCAAGGGTTCAGCCAAGTTTCTTTATTTGCATGGTAAGTTTTTGGAGGTCATTTTTTTATAATTTTTATATTTTTGAGATCGTTACAATTAGGTCTAGTTAACTCATATTTCTATTTTTGAAACTTTTAAAGATTGTGAATTTTACCATTAATGAATCTTAGTTGTGTTGAGAATTTAATTGATGGATTCTTGAGTTTTATAGCTAGATATAAGTATTTTGTTAAGTGGTTTTTAGTAATTTTAATGTTTAGGGATTAAATTATTTAAATAGTAAAATTCAATGAAAATAGTGTGAAATGATGAGAAATATGACTTGTAATGGACCCTAGAAAAATCAGCTAGCATGGTTTTTCATTAAATGTGGTTAATTTGCGAGTTTCGAGTTTAGGGACTAAATTGCATGAAAGGTAAAAGTTTAGGGTAAAAGTGTAGAATAATGATTATGGGTCAAGTATATAAATTTTAGTATTTTATAATATTTGAATTGGGTAATTGAAAAAAATTATTATATTTAGATCAAGAAATGAGTCAACCTATCATTAATTGCCGGAAAGGAAAGTTAGAGGAGAAATCATTGGTGTTGCATTAGTAATTGTTTTTGATTAGCTAAGTTCGTAAATTGAGTAAATTAATTATTTGTTGTTTTTTTATTTAATACATATCTATTTATGTTGTAATTGAATTTAACTGCTTGAGATTGGTATGTGATGAGTTTGAAAAATGTGAAATACACGGATGTGAGTTTGAAATGGTATAATGGAAACAAAGTTAAAGGATTTAGATATGAAATGTGTCCCATTTGAACTTTGTGAATACTTAGGATACAAATGACATGTCATTAGGGGATTATTTACAGTTTCAGGTGCTGGTCTTGGATGTCCTACTGATGGTTGAGGTCCTGCATTTGTTGCAGATTCTCCACAGCTCGTGTGAGTAGACCCATTTCATAGCTCGTGTGAGCATATACAGTTATATGTTACAATTACAGCTTGTGTGAGCATTTCCCGAGTATCCAATGTTATTTCATTTGGTTCAACGAGTGGTAAAGGTTTAAACGAAATTGTACATATATGAATTGTTATATGGTCAAGACATGTGAATTGGTAGATGTTGATATAAATACTAGAAATGGGAAGTTATATTTATCGAACACATGATGGATGTAATATATACTTGTGATGTTATTATTACATGTTCCATTATTTGTTAGAATTATATAATTTTTTGCGATACCTACTAAACTTGTAAGGTTGTGTTGTATAGGAAAGGAATGTAAGTATAAGATTTAATGTGAATATGTGTTAAATGGTAAAATAAAATGTTTAGATTAAATGGTTATACATAATTTTTTATGAATATAGATATATGAAACAGATATATGAAATGTTTACACGAAATATTTTGAAGATTATAGATATGTGAAAAATGGACATTTGAAATATATACTTGAATAAAGAAGTTAAATGTTAAATGATAAATGAATATGTGATGGTTGGTTATGTACCAATTGAATTTTTAGGTATATATTTGATGGCATGATAAAGTCACATGTTTTATATATGAACTCACTAATCTTGTGAGACTTGTTATGTGTATAGGAAATTAACAAAGCCATGACTAGGACATTGACTTATCTTGTAAAATGTTTTATTAAATCCTTTTTGGTAAGTCAAAGTTAAGTTTATCATGAACTTACTCAGCTTTACGCAAGCTTACCGTGTTTTGGTTTTTCTTCTTTGTAGATCGTTGGATTCGAGCTGTCGATTGGATTACTTTTGGAGATCACACTATCTGTTCAACAATTTGGTATAAGATGTGATTATTATTTTTATTTAGGTTATAAGTGGCATATTCTAGGAGCATTTAAGTTCTTTTTTTTATAATGATGCTATTTAAACTTAGTTTAAGCATATATGTGTTTATATCTTTGGATTTGGCTTGTATATGTCCATATATGTATGTCTTTAGTTGTTTGGTATATGCTTCTTGGAAGTGTTTGAAATATGGTAAGATTGAATGTGAATGGAATGGTTGAATTGGTACAAATGCTTAAGTAACTTGGTAAATTTTGGTTGATGATTTTGGTCATAATAAATGAGGTAAATTTGATAGTTGAATTATGAAATGCTAAGTAGTTGCACTTGAATGGATTATGTTTCAATGTTTAAATTGAGGTGCCTATTGAAGGCATATTGGTTAGACATAGGGCAAATGATTTTGACATGTTTTTGTTTCTCTTAAATTGTGTTTTAATTGTGTGAAAATATCTAAAAATGGTTTGACTTGAAAAGAACTCTTAAAGTTGAAATTTTTACCATTTTGAATTGAGGTATTGATATTTTGGCATCTGGTATCGATACCTGGCCTTATGAAAAAAATTGAGGAAAAAAATGTCAAAATGGTATCATTTTTAATTAAGTATCATTACTTGTTTATACAATATCGATACCATGAATAAATTATCGATACCCTTGATTTTCACGAAAATAATATAGTGATTTAGTACCGATTTTCATAAAGGTATCAATTTGGTACCAATACCCACTACAGATTTTCACTAATTACTTATTCTTTGAAATTTTATTCTATTAAGTATTTGAAATTCACATTTAGGTCATTTAAACTCGATTTAAGGTCTATAAGTGTTTGTTTGCCATTTTTAACAAATGTTTTGAGTATATATAATTAAATTATATATAATTAAATTAATATTTGAGAAGTCTTAAGTTGTTAATTGTTTTGTTATTTGTTGTGATACTCCGTAACCCTAATCCGGCTATGGAGACGTGATAGAGGTGTTACAGACGGTGCCACCTCTCCCGCCCAAGGGGAGTCTTGAAATTTATTCTATTGTAAATTTTATTCTTCCTTGCATCTCTTAGTAAAATCTCCTCCTTCATTCTTTACTTGTCTTCCATGTTTACCTCGTTCATATTCCCTTCCACTATTCATAACATTCCACACAACTGTCTCAATTTTCATAATTCAAATTCACTTATATCAATTGTAACACCCCTTACCCAAATTCTACGCCGGAACCGGGCCGGAGGCGTTACCTAATTAAAACTACTTGATCGCCACTTAGGCTCATCGACTACTCTCTTAAGTCACCTCAACAACCTCACTCTCGACATACGAGGCCTCACTCATATACACGAGGGCTCTCGAGACTATCTCGGAACTTTTTCCCAATCTTAAAATTCTTCTCTTTTATACAGGGCTCACACGCCCGTGCAAGATGAGGCACGCCCGTGCATAGACCCACACGCCCATGCTTCACAACCGTGGTGAATACTGACTACATACACACGGCTTCAAAGCCTAGTCACACGCTCGTGTGGCTAGCCCGTGGCCAACACTGACTAAACTTACACGGCCTATGCACACGCTCGTGTGGTTAGTCCGTGGACTATTCTGACTTAAAATGTTAACATGCAGGGGACACACGGCCAAGTCACACACCTGTGGTCTGACCGTGTGTCACACATGGTCTAGACACACACCCGTGTGTCTATCCACATGGACAAAAACAAAGCTATGTGCTAAGTTCCTCTCACCCCTCTAGCATACACAATATGCATTCATTCAGCACATCCATAATCAACTCAAACTGAAGTGCAGTCTCACATAGATAACTATATCTTTTCATATAATATAGAATGGCCAACAACTATGGCATTATACAAAATGAATCATCCGTTTAAAGACCAACACATCTTAACCATTTACAACAAAATTCACTAACTTGTCTAGCCCCTATACATGCCATATACAAAACATTTAGTCTCATATACCAGAGTGTGCTGACAGTGTGGGCAGTCTTCCAATTGATCATCGTATCTCGATTCAACACTTTTTCTCTATAAGACAAGGGAAAAGAAAGGAGTAAGCTTTGAGCTTAGTAAGTTTACACATAAACAATTAAGCATCATAGTATAAGCCAAACAACAATTAACATTATACTAACATATAACTTACAACTATGCTTACTCTTTCTATCCCTTACCACATTTCCAACACCTCATGAGTCACATACTCATAACCATTGAAATGTACCCCTGCATTTCAATATCACATTTACACAATATACAACACAACATCATTTCTCGATAATTCATCCACACAGCTTGTAACACCCCAAACCCGGCCTAGAAGTTAGGCCCGAATCTGGCATGTCACATTGAGGTGTTTTTCGAAAACCGCGTTGTCTATAGAAACCCTTCTTGACATTAAAAAAATAGAAGTCCCAGTTTGCGTTTGTTATTATTATTTTTCAAAAACTTTCCACTGTTCAAAATCTCTGATTTCATGTGCTTATTTTCAAAATGTGGTTTATTAAAAATCATTCTTGGAAAAAAAATTATCATTTTTAAAACCTTGTTTATTTGCGAAAGCTTAACTTAAAACAAGTGACTTATGAAAACGTGATATTTACAACTTAGTTACGAAAGCGTAGTTGTGAAAACATATATTGTTTTGGAAAACCGCGATTCAATGTTGAGCAGATTTAAAACATAATAAACTAAAAATCCAAAACTAAAAACCAGAATTTAAGAGAGGCCTTATTACAATAATATTAACCCAAATTAGAGAAAAGTAAAATACTAAATCCAAAACTACTCTTAGTGTGGCCACCTCCGAGTCCTCCAGTACGTCGAACCGCCAACTAAGAGTTACCTGAAACATTTAAAAAGAGAGGGTGAGTTTACGAAAACTCAGTGTGTACACCCTCATCAGTAAGAACATGCATCAAACAATCCAGGCCCAAGCCCATTAAAGTAACGGTGGCAATTGGGCCTTAGCCCAAAATAGCCTCTGTTGGGCTTTAACCCATATCAAATGTCACATATCATATATATAAATCTGGGCCTAAGCCCATCTTAGTAATGTAACACCCCAAACCCGGTCAAGACACTACGATCGAATCCGACATGTCACAGGGAAAGATCGTATTTGATAAAACCAGTTGTTGATTAAATTTGAAAGAAACGTGATTGGAAAACGGGTTGTTGTCTTTTATTGTAAGAAAACTATGATTTTATGGAAAGTCGAGTTGGTTTAAGTGATGTTGCCAAACCATTACGAATTTAGTTTTGAAGACAATTGGGGATTATTTGCGATTACTACCTTTTTACCGTTACCCGATGGTAAGTTTTAGAAAACCTCGATAGTTTGTGTAAGTTTGGAAAACATTCATTTTATAGATTTATTAAGCATGCCGTTACCAGTTTAAACAAGATTCGGTGAAAATTAAAATAGATAGATAATCCAAAAAGTGAAAACTAGTAGCCTTATTACAAACCCAAAACCACATTTAAAGTAAGCAACCCAATTAATAGTTTAAAACATCAACCCACAACGTCATGCATGGCCACCTCGAGTCCGTTCTGGCTCCATATCCGCGATCTAAGAATTACCTGCAGAATGCAAAGGAAGGGGTGAGTCACCGAGACTCAGTGCGAATCCCCATCCCGAAAATATAATTCCTTATACAGTTCCATAAGTGAATATATATATCATGCCACCCAACCTAACCATCCGAAACTCCTGTGTCTACCCCGTGTGGTCACAACCACTGGTGACTGAAGTCACAAATACTATGTGCGGGGCCAACCCACATTGTGGTCAAAACCACTGGTGACAATCCGGTATCGATATGTGGGGCCAACCTACTGTGGTTCCAAACCACTCGGATGAGTCACAAAGTTAGATATGCATATGTGGTCAAAACCACTGAGACTTAGTGACAATAGTATAGAAAGCGGGGCCAACCCACTGTGTGGTCACAACCACTGGTGACAGTCTATAATCATGCCTTCCCCCTCCTCTCATCACCCACTTTTATGTACATGCTTTTCATGGCAACATAATCATGCTTAACATTCATAAATAACATAACATGGCATATACAACCTTAATCGAAGCATTAAACATTAACCATATCAGCATGGACTTACCTGGAGTCCTCGCTTATACCCACAAGGGTAACACATCACTTTAACCGTTATTCCGGCTTTTGACAAATCACCAAATAATAACATATTAACCTACGAAGTGTGTAAGAGTTACACACCTGATTACTCGTAATACAACGCTCTCTACGTCGACATTATCGTTAATCGACACTACCGCTATCTGCCTACTGCTTTGCTCAGATGCCGGCCCACACCCAGGTGGCCAATCACGTACCACCGACACTGCCCTCTTTTTGAACTTCGGAGCTGGGGTCTCAGGTCTAACCCCTCCTAGCGTTTGGCTAGCCTTCGAGTCCATAACACCCCTTAGTCACTAACCGAATCAAAGCAGAGAAAATGAACCAAAAGAGACTAACGATTTAGGCTAAGGCCTTTACCTAGATCGACAATCCTGAAGCTTTTAGACTAGATTCACAAGCCAAATGAATCCCGGAGATCAAAAGAATGCAGCAACACCCCTTCCTACAATCGGCCAAACACCCACACATTAGGCCAATTAGCCATTCAGCTTTGGCATGGAAATCCCGGAAAAGAAGATAATCGATCCAAAAGAGCATCACTAACCTTAATGCAAGAGATCCCTTTGGCACCTAAGAGAATTCTGCGCTACCCCAAAAGAGAAGAAAATTCGGCAATGGAAACCACAAATAAGATGAAAGATCTTCAACAAAAATGTTTAGGGGTTTCGGCTTCTCAGTAAAAATGGAATAGAAGAAAGGAGTTTAAGTTTCGGTTTTGAGAGTGCACAAATAGAGAAGAAGAGAAATAAGAAACAAGTTTCGGCTTTCACAAAGATTAAAGGGAAACGCAAAGAGAAAGAAGAATATGGGCAAGGAGCATTCGACTTTGAGAATAAGATGGAGAGAAAAGGGTAGAAGAAATTCGGCTATGGCCAAAAGAAGGAAAGGAAAAGAAGTCAAAAGAGAGGGAGGGTGATGGTTTCGGCTTTGGTACAAGATGAGAGAAAAAGAAAAGAAAGGTCTAAGTGTTTTTCGGCACAATGAGAGAGATTGAGAGAAGAAAACTAAACTAAGAAGTGAACCCCTCCTAAATGCCGAAACTACCACACCTTAGAAGCCCACATTCGGCACCCACCTCTCAAAACCCGAGATTGCCCTTAAGAAATGGCATCACAAGGTCCTATAACCAATGTGAGTTTCGGCACACCTAGCCACACCCAAAAACCCCAAAAACCAATTCCTTCTTTCCTATACAGAGTTCAAGATTCGGCCAACACAAAGCTCCCATGTCCCTCTCCACAAATTTCTCCTGACCACTCATTCAAATCCATTTGAATGAGTCAAATTCCTAAATTTCCTCTCTTCCACCCATTTGAAACTGTTGACCCTTTCAATCCTCATCCATCAGAGTCCCTCCTGAGTGCAACTCTTCCAGGTCCTAGCGTCAAAAAGAATGAGCAGCAAAGGGATTCTTGCAGCTCGAACCAAAGTCCTCCCACCTACCTGAGGCGTCACTCCCCTTGTGCTTAAGTGGTGCCTCCTTTGCCATTTTACCACTAGAATTCTTGTGTCAAAACACACCAGTAATTCCCCTTAACACCTAACTCACTCAACTCCCCCTTTTAAGTACCCAAAACAAAAACTTTTGCTAAGGCTCTAACCTATCCCTAGCTCACACCTAGGCCCTAAAACACACTAGATTAGCACAACAACCACACTATCAACATGCAAACATATAAAATGCAAAGGCCCCGTTTTAAGGATGTTACAAGTAATATAATCCATATATGCAATGCATTAATGCCCATACCAGCCGAACACTCCGTCTCCTATCCAACCGTGCACTCCTGTAGGGATTTAATCGACCCACCCATTCGAACACTCCTTATGTAACACCAGTTGCGGCATTACCTTAACGGTGCAGCATAGCTGCTCGGTGGCTAAAAAGCCTTCGGTGGATCCACAGTCGTCAAGCGACCATGCAATCCTATTTGCACTTCCCCTTTCAAATAATCCCATCCCCATGCAACATAATATCACATGAATGCAACGCTTCAAAATTAAACATATGATAACAATTATAAATCGCATACAAAAATAACCATATAACATATAGGGGCATTTTCGTCAATTTTGCCCTGGCATATCTGTCATTTTACCCATCGAGGGTATTTCAATAATTTCGCAACCCGGGGGTACTTCAGTAATTTACCCTCTAATGGTATTTTGGTAATTTCGCAACCTAAGGGTATTTCGATAATTTCACAAACCAGGGGTATTTCGCTAATTTCACAAACCAGGGGTATTTCGATAATTTTGCAAACTAGGGGTATTTCGGTAATTTTACAAACCAGGGGTATTTCGGTAATTTTGCAAATAAGGGGTATTTCAGTAATTTTGCAAACGAGGGGTATTTTAGTAATTTTGCAAACCAAGGGCATTTCGGTAATTTTACAAACCAGGGGTATTTCGGTAATTTCGCAAACCAAGGGTATTTCGGTGATTTTGCAAACTAGGAGTATTTCGGTAATTTTACAAACCAGGGATATTTTAGTAATTTTACAATTCGAGGGTATTTCGGTAATTTCACAAATTAAGGGTATTTCGGTAATTTTATAATTTGAGGGTATTTCAGTAATTTCACAAATTAGGGGTATCTTGGTAATTTTGCAAACTGGAGGTATTTCGGTAATTTCACAAATTAAGGGTATTTTGGTTATTTCACAAACTGGGGGTATTTCGGTAATTTCGTAAATCAGGGGTATTTCAGTAATTTCACAAACCGAGGGTATTTCAGTAATTTTGTAAATCGGGGGTCTTTCAGTAATTTTGTAAACCAAGATTCGCTAAACAGAGATAACGATGCGAATATGCCTAAGGCCCATTCTGCGCCCAAATGAGCCCGCACGCTCATATGGCCCATTTAGCCCAAATCTAGCCACAAATATGAGATTCACCTAGTCCAGTCTAATATATACTACACAATCATACAGTCTACTCATATGGGCCCACGGGCCCATTGGGCCAACTTCGGCCCATCGTGGCCCAAGCAGCCTCAACCCACAAGAATACTACTGATGGCCTCAACTATCGCGTCGAAGCCCCCACACGTGCGCTCGCACGCCCGTGTGGCTACCATCACCGGGTGACCGACATTTCGGCATTTGCCGCTCTACATCTAGAGTAGAGAGAATACACACCTGATAGGAATCGGAAGCTGCTAATCCACGCTCCGAGCACTCCTATGCCCAACGCCCACCAAGGTATGTTTTCTCTCCAATCATAGATAGCTCTATATATAGCCAGCTTCTCTCCTTCCCTCCTTGTATCTTTCCGATGTGGGATCCCTCTGCTAGCAGAGTTTAAATCCAACTCAAACTCTGGCCGTCCAATCCGCAAAATAAATACTCCCTTGCTTGTCATGAGATTCGAACCCTTGCTCCCTTCAATAGCTCAACACGCCACCTACCACCAAGCCACAAGCTCCTCTTGTGACTAAAATCATGTGCAACTAAAAATAAACCTATGGGCCAAAGTCTAAGTTCACTTAAAAATAAATCAAAATGAAATGCAAGCGCCAAGACTTGAACCCAAGCACTCACTTATCCCCTCAATGACGCCTTGCCACTAGACCACTCCCTTCCTTGTGTCATTTTTCTCCACATTTTATTCTTAAAGCCTACCTTCTAACTCCCAGGGTTTTATTCACCTAAAACCAAACTTTCCCCAAAGCCAAAGTTTGAACCCGGGACTTCATAGAAGCCCTCTAACCTTCCAAAATCACTCACCTAATAGGTCCAACTTGCATTAAAGCCGTTCTCTTATTCTCAAAAATTTTTAAACACTCCCGTGCCCAAACCCAATGGGCCCAATTCTACTATGCTCAAATTCGGGGCGTTATACAGCTAATTAATTCAATTATACAACCACACAACTAATTTCTCGGTGGTTTCGCACTTAACCCACCACAATCGATTAATAAGGTAGTATCGCACTTAGCCTACCACAAAGGTATTCATAGTGGTTTCGCACATAGCCCACTAGACGATATACCTAACGATAGTATCGCACATAGTCAGCTCATCGTCAATATACATTAGGATGGTATCGCACTTAGCCCACCATTTAGCATTCTCACTACACATTCACATATCTACTTACTTATCCATACATCCATTCAAACTTTTTCTACCACATTCATCCCACATAGGTTCTCAATCAATCCCAATCATGCTACACACTAGCTAGCATTAACAAATTCTAAGTATGAATGCATTGTTTATGCATATACTTACCTCGATACTCAAAAGTATAGAAACGTGCAATTTAGTCCACCACCTTGCTTTTGCCTCGGTTTCGATCCGGGCTTCATTTTTCTTGATCTATAATGATAATTCACTCATTAATATATACATTGACTAAATTGACTCTTATCTCATACTTTGGAAAAATTACTCTTTTGCCCCTAATCTTTCTCATATTTACACTTTTGGCCCAAGGCTCGGAAAGTGATTTTTATTCAACTTTCTAGCCTTTCGTGCTTAGCCGAATCAATTACTCAACTAAAGCAATCATCAATTCTCACTAAATCACACATGTATGACCAAACTTAAAACTTTTACAAACTAGTCCTTACATGCATTTTCATGGAAAATCACTTAACAAAAGATGTTCCTACTACACCAAGCTTTCATAATCTTCCATAAAACAACAACATACATGCATGTCATACATGAACACATGTTTGAACATCCATTATAGCTCATCAAATGGCTAAAAATAGCTTACTCATGCTACAAGGACTTCAAAAATACAAAGAATATCAAAAATGGGGCTAGAATACACTTACTAGCTAGCTTGAAAAGTTGAAGAGCCCTAACAATGGCTTCTTTCAAATTTCGGCAGCTTGGGGGAGAAGATGAATGAATTTTTGTCATCTTTTCTCCCTTTTTAATCATTTAATTACCAATGACCAAAATGCCTTTTTTGATAACCTTCCTATTTTAACTCATCTATGCCCAATTTTGTCCAAAATCTAAAAATTGGGAAAATTACTCATTAAAGACCTCTAATTAATATTCTAAAGCAATTTCACACAAATAGCTTCTAGAATCTCACATTTTGCAACTTTTTCAATTTAGTCTTTTTGGACAATTCAACCGCAATTTCACAAAATTGCTTCATAAAACTTTCACACTAACATGAAAACATAGTATAAACCTCAAAAACTCATACATAGACCTCAGATTTGTGGTCTCACACCACTATTCCGATTAGGCCCAAAACTGGGATGTTACAACTCTCCCCCCTTTAGAGATTTTTGCCCCCGAAAATCTTACCAGTAAAGAGGTTTGGATGTTGCTCTCTCATAGCCTCGTCCATTTCCCACGTAGCCTCTTCCACACTGCGTCTCTGCTACAACACTTTCACTAGTGCTATGCTCTTATTTCTCAACTGTTTCACCTCTCGAGCCAAGATCTTAATCGGCTCCTCTTCAGAAGATATGTTTGGTCTTATTTCAATTTCTGTTGAAGGAATCACATGTGAAGGATCGGAACGATACCTTCGCAACATTGATACATGGAACACATTATGAATCTTTTCCAACTCTATCGGCAAAGCCAACCGGTAAGCTACTGGCCCAACTCTGTCTGTAATCTCATACGGCCCTATAAATCTTGGACTCAACTTCCCCTTTTTTCCGAATCTCATAATCTTTTTCCATGGGGACACTTTCAAAAACACTTTGTCACCCACTTCAAACTCAATCTCTTTTCTTTTTAAATCCACGTACGACTTCTGTTGGTCCGAAGTAGCTTTCAGACTATTACGGATTACTCTCACTTTTTCCTCGGTTTCTTTCACTAGATCGACCCCATGGATTCGCTTTTCACTAAGCTCGGTCCAATACAATGGAGTCCGACACTTACGACCATACAAAGCTTCATATGGTGCCATCTGTATACTCGACTGATAAATGTTGTTATAAGCAAATTCAACCAAAGGTAGGTATCTCTCCCAACTACCCTCAAATTCTAACACACAGCATCAGAGCATACCCTCAAGAACTTTAATCACTCTTTCAGACTGACCATCAGTTTGCGGATGGAACGCAGTACTGAAATTTAACCTCGTACCCATGGCCTCTTGCAACTTCTTCCAAAATCTCGAAGTAAACCTTGGATCTCTATCCGATATAATAGATATAGGCACACCATGCAATCTCACTATTTCTGCAACATACAACTCAGCTAACTTATCCAGTGAATAATCAACACGTACCGGGATAAAGTGAGCCGACTTTGTTAGTCTATCCACAACAACCCACACAACATCTTTCTTTTTCAGAGTCATCGGCAACCCCGTTACAAAATCTATAGTAACCCGATCCCACTTCCATTCGGGAACCATCACAAGCTGAAGCAACCCTGAAGGCACTTGATGCTCAGCTTTCACCTGTTGACAAATCAGACACTTTGCCACAAATTCTGAAATATCTCTTTTCATACCTGGCCACAAATATAACTTCTTCAAGTTATTGTACATTTTTGTACTGCCCGGGTGCACTGACAAATAACCACTATGTGCCTCATGCAGAACCTTTCGGATCAACTATTCATCTCTGGGTACACAAATTCTGTCACAGTATAACAAACAATCATTCGAGTCTACTCGAAAATCAGAATCACTTTCTAATCCGCACTTAGCTTTCTTAGCTTGTATATCACTGTCATTTCTCTGAGCCTCACATATCTGTTGAACAAATAGTGGCCTAGCTCTCAACTCTGCCAAAATAGCACCGTCATCAGATAATGCTAAACTCGGGCTCATATCTCTTAGAGCATATAAAGATTTCCTACTCAGGGCATCCGCAACCACATTCGCTTTTCCCAGGTGGTAATCAATGACTAATTCATAGTCTTTCAATAACTCAAGCCACTGCCTCTGTCTCAAGTTCAGATCTTTTTGATCCATCAAATACCTCAAACTCTTGTGATCCGTAAAGATTCGACACTCCTCACCATACAAGTAATGTCGCCAAATCTTTAACGCAAAAATAATCGCAGTCAACTCCAAATCATGAGTCAGATAATTCTTCTCGTGCGGTTTTAGCTGTCTTGAGGCGTAAGCGACTACCTTACTTTCTTGCATCAACACGCAACCGAGACCATTAAACGATGCATCACTATAAACCACGAACTCTTTCCCTGATTCTGGTTGAACCAAAACTGGTGCCTCAGTCAACATTGTTTTCAGTTTCTCGAAACTTTGTTGACATGTCTCATTCCATTCAAACTTGGCATCTTTATGCAATAGTTTCATCATCGGGGTAGCAATCACAGAGAACCCCTTTACGAAATGTCTGTAATATCCTGCTAATCCCAAGAAACTTCTGATTTCTGACACGTTCCTCGGCGATTTATAATCCACAATAGCCGAAATCTTACTCGAGTCAACTCCGACACCATCTCCCGAAACAATATGTCCCAAGAATACGACCTCTCTGAGCCAAAACTCACTCTTGCTAAACTTAGCATACAACTGCTTATCTCTTAAAGTTTGCAAGACAATTCTCAAATGCTCTTCGTGGTCATTCTCACCCCGAGAATAGATCAATATGTCGTTAATGAAAACAACTACAAACTTGTCCACATATGCTCTGAAAACACGGTTCATCAGATCCATAAAAATCGCAGGCACATTCGTCAAACCAAACGGCATAACCAAAAACTCATAATGGCCATACCTTGTTCGAAATACAGTTTTCAACACATCTTGTTCCTTCACTCTCAGCTGATAGTAACCAGACCTCAGGTCTATCTTGGAGAACACGGTAGCTCCTTTCAGTTGATCAAAAAGATCATCTATCTTCGGTAAATGATACTTATTCTTCACTGTCACCTTATTGAGTTGTCTGTAGTCTATACACAATCTCATAGACCCATTTTTCTTCTTCACAAATAATACTGGAGCACCGCACGGTGAGTAGCTCGATCTTACAAAACCCTTATCTGTCAACTCTTGCAACTGAACTTTCAATTCTTTCAACTCTAAAGGTGGCATTCTATATGGAGCAATTGAAATAGGTGCTGTTTCCGGAACTAACTCAATCCCAAACTTGACCTCTCTCACTGGAGGTAATCCGGGTAACTCTTTCAGGAATACATCTGGATACTCGCATACTATCGGTACTGTTTCAAACTTCACTCCAATCTCTTGAGTATTCAACACAAAAGCGAGATAGGACTCACATCCTTTTCTCAAACATTTCTCAGCACTAGAGAAGAAATCATCACTGGTAGACTATCTGATCCACCTGATTCAACCCAAACAACATCTCCACTCTCACAAATCAATTCAATAAACTTACTACCACAGTTCACTAAGACACTATGCATAGTCAACCAATCCATGCATAGAATCAAGTCAAACTCATCAAATGACAACAACATCAAATTTGCCAGAAAACAATGACCTTTAATTGTCAAAGGACAACTCTTACACACCTTGTCCACTAACACATGCTTTCCTAACGGGTTTGACACCTTAACCACAATATCTGTAGACTCAATGGTCATACTCAAACTAGATGCCAATCTCATACAAATATAAGAGTGAGTAGACCCTAGATCTATTAAAGCAATAACAAAGGTGTCATAGAGAGAAAAAGTATCCGTTATCACATCTGGGGAGGATGCCTCTTCGCGAGCACGAATAGCATAAGTCCTCACAGGTGCCCGACCCTCCAGTCTCATAGCAGAGTCTTTGGACGCACCTCTACCGCTAACCCCACCTCTTGGGTTTCTTGGTGGTCTACCCCTTGTAGGCACATCACTTGGTCTCATCTCTTGCTTCTCTTCTTTATCATCCCCCTCGGGGCAGTTTCGGATAAAATGGTCGGGGGAACCACACTTATAACATTTTCGACTATTTCCCCAACATTCTCCGGTGTGATGCCTACCACAACTTGGACACTCCGGTTTACTCTTCGTATTGCCCACACTTTCCATTGAGGTGGCTTGGACTCTCGAACCCGCACGAGTATTGCCCAAATCTCGATGCGAATAACCCACTGGTGCTGTTGTCCGAGGATTCACTTCCTTGGACCTTTTCGACTGGGCTTGATACGACTTGCCCATCGGCCTCTTTCTCGCATCTCGGGCTTCACTCACAGCCCTCCTCTTTTCGGTACTCAACTCTTCGGCCTTACTTGCCCTTTCAACCAAACACCACAAACTCTTTCAACTCCAAAATACCCACTAGGAGTTTGATGTCCTCGTTCAGTCCATCTTCGAACCTTTTACACAAGATGGTCTCTGTCGACATAATTCTTGAGCGTATTTATTGAGCCTAACAAACTCACGCTCATATTCCTCTACCGTCATTCTTCCTTGCTTCAACTCAAGGAATTCTTTTCTTTTTTGATCAGTAAACTGTTGGCTTATATACTTCTTCTGGAACTCTTCCAGAAAGAAGTCTCACGTCACTCACTCTTTTGGGACCACTAACGTTAATGTCTTCCACCAATGGTATACCGAATCTCTCAGCAAGGATGCGGTACATTTCAAACTCTCCTCTGGTGTACATGAGAGTTCATCGAACACTCTCATCGAGTTCTCTAACCAGAACTCCGCCCTCTCAGGGTCATCATCCACCTTAGCTCTAAACTCCTCAGCCCCGTGTTTCCTAATCTTATCCACCGGGGGTTTCAATATTCTCACTACATCAATACCTTGAGGAGCCACAGGATTTGGCTGAGGTATAGGAGAAGGTTGAGCATTAGGGTTTGCTCAAACATAGTCCGAGTACCAATTACTCATTATCTGGAGAAAGGCTTCTCGTGCCTCTTCCCCTTGACCCCTAGCCTCGAGTCCATTTTGTACAGGCACAGTTCCTTACGCAGGAGCCGGCGTATTACTAGCTGCTTTATCAACAGTAGATTGATCGGGATCCATATACTATGTGAAACAAAATTTAAAATCATCAGAAACCACCACACTGTCATTGTACACTTATGGCATGTATAGCTAGACTCTTACACCAGCTACGGTAGTCCTAGAACCGACTAAACCATAGCTCTGATACCACTAAATGTAACACCCCTTACCCGAATTCTACGCCGGAACCGAGTCCAAGGCGTTACCAAATTAAAACTACTTGATCGCCACTTAGGCTCATCGACTACTCTCTTAAGTCACCTCAACAACCTCACTCTCGACATACGAAGCCTCACTCATATACACGAGGGCTCTCGAGACTATCTAGGAACTTTTTCCCAATCTTAAATTTTTCCTCTTTTATATAGGGCTCACACGCCCGTGCAAGATGAGACATGCCCGTGCATAGACCCACACGCCCATGCTCCACAACCGTGGTGAATACTGACTACATACACACGACCTCAAACCCTAGTCACACGCCCGTGTGGCTAGCCGATGGCCAACACTGACTAAACCCACACGGCCTATGCACACGCCCGTGTGGCTAGTCCGTGGTTTATTTTGACTTAAAATGTTAACATGCAAGGGACACACGGCCAAGTCACACACCTGTGGTCTGACCGTGTGTCACACATGGTCTAGTCACACGCCCGTGTGTCTATCCCCATGGACAAAAACAAAGCTATGTGCTAAGTTCCTCTCACCCCTCTAGCATACACAATATGCATTCATTCAACACATCCATAATCAACTCAAATTGAAGTGCAGTCTCACATAGATAACTATATCTTTTCATATAATATAGAATGGCCAACAACTATGGCATTATACAAAATGTATCATCCATTTAAAGAGCAACACATCTTAACCATTTACAACAAAATTCACTAACTTGTCTAGCCCCTATACATGCCATATACAAAACATTTAGTCTCATATACCAGAGTGTGCTGACAGTGTGGGCGGTCTTCCAATTGATCCTCGTATCTCAATTCAACACTTTTTCTCTATAAGACAAGGGAAAAGAAAGGAGTAAGCTTTGAGCTTAGTAAGTTTACACATAAACAATTAAGCATCATAGTATAAGCCAAACAACAATTAACATTATACTAACATATAACGTACAACTATGCTTACTCTTTCTATCCCTTACCACATTTCCAACACCTCATGAGTCACATACTCATAACCATTGAAATGCACACCCTGCATTTCAATATCACATTTACACAATATACAACACAACATCATTTCTCGATAATTCATCCACGGAGCTAATTAATTCAATTATACAACCACACAGCTAATTTCTTGGTGGTTTCGCACTTAGCCCACCACAATCAATTAATAAGGTAGTATCGCACTTAGCCTACCACAAAGGTATTCATAGTGGTTTCGCACATAGCCCACTAGACGATATACCTAACGATAGCATCGTACATAGTCAGCTCATCGTCAATATGCATTAGGATGGTATCGCACTTAGCCCACCATTTAGCATTCTCACTACACATTCACATATCTACTTACTTAACCATACATCCATTCAAACTTTTTCTACCACATTCATCCCACATAGGTTCTCAATCATTCCCAATCATGCTACACACTAGCTAGAATTAACAAATTGTAAGTATGAATGCATTGTTTATGCATAGACTTACCTCTATACTCAAAACTATAGAAACGTGCAATTTAGTCCACCACCTTGCTTTTGCCTCGGTTTCGATCCGGGCTTCATTTTTCTTAATTGTAATGATAATTCAACTCATTAATATACACACTGACTAAATTGACTCTTATCTCATACTTTGGAAAAATTACTCTTTTGCCCCTAATCTTTCTCATATTTACACTTTTGGCCCAAGGCTCGGAAGGTGATTTTTATTCAACTTTCTAGCCTTTCATGCTTAGCCGAATCAATTACTCAACTAAAGCAATTATCAATTCTCACTAAATCACACATGTATGACCAAACTTAAAACTTTTACAAAGTAGTCCTTACATGCATTTTCATGGAAAATCACTTAACAAAAGATGTTCCTACTACATCAAGCTTTCATAATCTTCCATAAAACATCAAAATACATGCATGTCATACATGACCACATGTTTGAACATCCATTATAGCTCATCAAATGGCTAAAAATAGCTTACTCATGCTACAAGGACTTCAAAAATACAAATAATATAAAAAAGGGGCTAGAACACTTACTAGCTAGCTTGAAAAGTTGAAGAGCCCTAACAATGGCTTCCTTCAAATTTCGGCAGCTTGGAGGAGAAGATAAATGAATTTTTGTCATCTTTTCTCCCTTTTTAATCATTTAATTGCCAATGACCAAAATGCCCTTTTTGATAACCTTCCTATTTTAACTCATCCATGCCCAATTTTGTCCAAAAACTAAAAATTGGGAAAATTACTCATTAAGGACCTCTAATTAATATTCTAAAGCAATTTCACACAAATAGCTTCTAGAATCTCACATTTTGCAACTTTTGCAATTTAGTCCTTTTGGACAATTCAACCGCAATTTTACAAAATTGCTTCATAAAACTTTCACACTAACATGAAAACATAGTATAAACCTCAAAAACTCATACATAGACCTTGGATTTGTGGTCTCACACCACTATTCCGACTAGGCCCAAAACCGGGATGTTACATCAACTCAAGGAACTAAGCTAGACCCAATGTGACATGCATATAAGGGCTATCCCATCACATTCTAGTGTCCAAAGGACCAGCTAAACCAAAGCTTTGATACCACTAAATTTGCAACACCCTATACTTGACTCGATCGCCAAGTCTGGGTACCGAATGTCAAAAATCAACCCGAATATTTAATCAAGTTTTTAATCTTATTTAATTACGTACTCGGACAAATCTCGAATTTCAAATTTTAATTTCTACGAAACCTCATACCATGTGAATGATAAATTCTTACAATTTTAATCCTTTAGCAAACCCAATAGTTATTTACAAGGTTAACATTTAGGCTCTAACACAGACTTATTTAACTTAATCCCCGAGGTGCAGCCTCTAAGGGTACCCCTCTATATACATGAAATAACTATTGTGCCCTCACTAGAATCTGGTAGTGTCTAGCTTGTCATCATCTACCATGCATTCCAGTAGTAAACTTTATAAGTTCAAGAGAACTTAGTGAGGTCCTATATTTTCATTTTAATACAATATTTCTTGGAAATTTTAAGTAATATAGGTCTTAAAGCAGAAGCGAGGAACTTCCTGGAATTCATAGCCATTGGCTTGTTTTTCTCTGAGCATATTGTCAGAAGGCATTACCGCCCGCTACTCCATCTTCAAACACTTTTATCTTACTAGTCTCAACCCTATTTTTCATTATCATATGCTTCCTTCAAACCTATCAGGGTATAACTTACTCGGGAATCCTGTGGACACCATCATAGGTTTCACAAATTACAGGCGTTTTAATCGGGATTTTGCCACAGTTGCAAATCCCTTCCTTGTGTCCCCTTGATCCACCTTGAAATTCATACCGTTTTATCCCCTCACTTTAGCGGAGATAACTTTTGACTAGACTTATGCCTAATTCCCCCTTTTTTTAGATAAGGTCCCCTTCTATCCCTCTATTCCACGAACTCAAGAAGTCAGTTGACTAAATGACTCTCATCCGGGATGTAACCCCTAGAGTGTTTACTCTTTTGGGTCTAGACTTCTTACGATGCCTCAATTTATTTCCAATCCCTCCAATGGACATTTTCTGTCCAAGTATTCCTGGCGGTCCACACCAATGGTGTCCCAAAAGGTCTTACCCCATCTTTTTCATTATCAGTAGGTCACTGGAGGACTTACTACCCCAACTATTAGCTTAGGTCATATTATGTTGTCTCACCCATCATACTCGACGTTATATTACTCATTTAACTACCAACGAACTAAAAATGCAAGATACCCATTTCCGTCATGATCGTGTCTGTCGAGTCTTAAAATTTATAAAAAGAATGATCGAACCTAGGAACTAACTCTGACAATGATTTTTGAGGCAAGCGCAGCTATCGAACAGTAGTATAGTTTAGGCAAGACCGGAATGTCGAACCCAAAGGAACCAAAAGTACTAATACTAACTCTCTTTCTATTATTTAGCCTAAGAATTAAGGGATTGTTTATCTAATCTATATTAATTAACTACTAAACTAAAGATGCAAAGATAAAGAAGAATGAATTTGGGAAAATAACTTGGAAGAAAAATAAATTGATTAAGACGACACCCAAGGAAGAATCCACCTAGAATTCACTTGTTATCTAACTCTGAACCAGACGATTTATTCATTTGAGTTGATCTGTAAGATTCCCTAATGTATATTAAACCCTCTCTCGAAGCAAATAACGTCTAACCCTAGATTGATTAATTGAAATCTCTTTCTAATTAAAACCCCTAGAATCGCATTAACTCGATCTATGGACTCCCATATTAGGTTTCACCCTAATCCGACAAAATCTCGTCACCCTATCTCTAAGCGCGCGATCAACTCCGCTTAATTATGCTAGATCTACTTTTAGGCAGGGACTTTTGCTCCTCCACCTAAGCACATCATACTTGAATTAATATCTCGAAAATATCAACACAAAAATTAAGAACACATAATCAAGAACAAGTCAAATATTTATCATATAATTCAGCAAACGATAACAAGATTCATCTTAGGTTTCATCCCCTCAGGTATCTGAGGGTTTAGTTCATAACAATAAAAGAAAATATCTCAAAAGAAAAGATAAAACAAAACATAAGAAATCCCTAAAACCCCCTGAAGGAATTGAAGGAGAGATCCTCCGTCTTGAGTATAACTTCGGCTTCTTGAGATGGATCAACTGGCTATCTTCGAGTGATTTCCATAAATCTGACCTTTCTGGCTCAGCTCCTTAGCCTATCTAACCGCCCCCTGACTAAAGCCTTAGGTTCCGGCTTCTGTCGAACTCCTCTTCAAGTTGCCCCGTTCGGTGTTTATATAGACTTTGAGATGTCTTACTTGGCCCCTAAGTATCCTAATTCAAGTAGAATTCCTACTAGGGTGTTTGAATAGGCTTTGGAATGTGTTTCTTTGCCCCTAAGTATCCAAATCCGAGTGAAACTCTTCTTTCCTACAGCAGGGACACGCCCATGGCACACGCCCGTGTAAGTGGTAGCCAGGCCGTGTTCGAGCCTGTTGAATGAGGCACGGCTGTGTGGCTAGGGCCCAGGCAGTGTCGATTTCGTGATATGGCCCATTTACTCCGTTTTGGGCCCGTTTTCCATTCTTTTCGTCATTGGGTGCTCTCCTGAGTATAAAACATGAAAAGAAAGGATTAAGAGCATCTTTTTACATAATTCAAGGCTTAAATCATCCAAAAGCATGCTAAATGTGGGCTTTAAATATGTTACTTTTACGGTTTATCACGTCACAATCTGGCGAATTTTCTTACTAATAACTTTACCCACATCCTCGGGTACTATTACTAGCTATTCTCCTCTTCATAGTTTGGTGGATTCTCTCACTAGTCCATTAACCCGCATTTTCAAACGCTCTACAACTGTGTTACCTTCTGCACTAGCCTTACAATGACCCTTCCTTCTTTGCCTTGTTTGTTTCCTGGTTCACCTTCTTGACTGACTTATTCTGACGTCAAAGCCCAACTATGGTCTTACACAGTGTACTGATAACTCTTGAAAAGAGTTATATTTTCTACCTTTTATCCTAGTTAATTGTTTGTAGTTAGGTATATTTTGTTGCATTTTAGGGCATTTTAATTAGCATTTGTTATATTGCATTCGGACTTAGACTATGTTGAGATATTTGGTGCTTTTAATTGGTTTTATGGAAGTTTTTTTGTGGTGATAGGAAAAGAGGAGAAGATTAACACAAATTGATTGGCTGAACTCTATCTATAAAAGGACGATGAAGGGAACCTCAAAAGGCATCTCAGAGAGAAGTAGAAGAGTAAGAGAACTCGAGTGGAAGAGAAAGTCGTCCTCTTGGTCAACACAAGATTGTGTTGCTGAAGTGTGGACCAACGAAAGTTGTTTTCCCAACGTTCTTTCGTTATTTCCTTAGTGCTCACTTGTGAACTTATTTGGTTGTAAACGATGGTAATGGTTTGGAATTATATTTTCAAACCGATGATTTAAATCTCATCGGGTTAGGGTTATTTTTGATGATATTTAGCTGTTTTAAGTTTCCACAGTATAAATCTAATTATTTTACTACCCATTCAATTGTTTAAGTGCAATCCATAGGAATAGTTGATGGCATATTATTCTTGTTAAGTTGATCTAATGCAGGAAAGGTTAGATTACTTAACTAATATTGGATGGCATGAGCAACATTCGAATGATGCTTTCGTCATAAAGAAGGAATTACGCAGGTTACTACAATAAGACCCTGTATAAGCAGAGACAGTGACTTGAGGTTTTGCCCTTGAAATAGGCAAGCCACTCTAGGACTCTTCTGCACAGTAAGTTAATCAAGATTTTGCCACGACATTGTTGTTAGTAAGGTTGATTCTGAGTAATCCCAACCTTCCACATAAATATCATAGACACTATACTTGATTCACTACCGAAATATCTTCGCCTTAGCATTCTTAGTTGATTATTTGTTCATTTATATATTATTCACGCAATAGTTCCCATATTTACATTTTTGTTATCACCTTTACCATAGCAATTCCAGTTATTTACCTATCATCGCATATTTACCTTAGTTTTTACCATAACATTTCCTTCAATCATTTTAACTTGACCCTATTAACATAACTTGACCAATTTTGTGCCCCAATCATCCTTGTGGGAACGATACTTACTTACCTCTTTATTACTTGAACCAGTGTGTATACTTGCACAAAAATCGCACAGCATTTTACATGCGACAAGTTTTTGGAGCCGTTGCCGTGGATCGGTAATTTAGTAAAATTTGGTTCAGTTATTTTACTTACTTTTATTGGCTTTATCTAATTTAGTTATATCTTATAGGTTTGCCAACAGTGCATGAGAAGATGCATTCCTGCTAACACAGAATACCTTTTTGATCTAGAGATTAACAGAACTTTGCGAAGAAAGAGAAAAGAATTAAGAAAAATGGATGGAAAAAAGAATGATCTCAATGACAATCCAAATGATAACAATGAGAATCCTCATTGGGTGTGTGGTGGATGATCAAGACAGACCAATCAAAGAGCATGTTGTCCCAATGCTGAATAATTTGAATCTAGGGATAGTTAGACCAAATATACAAGCTCAGCAATTTAAGTTGAAACCAGTAATGTTCTAGATGTTACAAAGTGTAGTGCAATTTGGTGGACTACCAACTAAAGACCCACGAATGGAAAAGTGAAATTATGGAATGACCTTGCCAAAGATTTTTGTTAAGGTATAATCTTCCCACTATGAATGCCAAGTTGAGTGATGATATTACAGCCTTTTGCCAATTTGAAGATGAAACGTTATATGAAGCGTGGGAGCGATTTAAGGAGTTAGTTAGGAAATGTCTGATGCATTAATTCCAGCATTGGACTTAAATGGTGATGTTTTACAATGGGCTAAATGTGTATACACGAATGGTACTTGATGCCTCAGCAAATGATACTTTGTTGGATAAGACATATAATGAAGCATACGAGATATTAGAAAAGATTGCCAAAAATGATTATTAGTATTCGACCATGAGAGTTGGGACGGTATGGAATCACTTTGTTGACAGCCCATGTATCTTCTTTAGCTAATATGTTTAAAATAATAAAAAAATCCCATTGTAGTCCAGGAGATGAAAACAGCTGAGTTGTCGTGTGTTTATTGTGGTGAATACCATGTGTTTGGCAAATGCCCATCAAACCCAGCATCTGCATACTACATGAATAATAACCTCTATTTCAACACTTACAATCCAAAATGGAAGCAACATCCAAACTTTAGTTGGAATAATTAAGGTGCATGGAATTTTAACAATGCTGCAAGACAGAATGCCAACAATGCACATCTCCGAACTCTTAAGAATCAAGTGGGGGAAAATAGCGAATGCTTTGAATTCAAGGTCACAAGAAGCATTGCCAAGTCATATAAAAAATTTAAGAATACAAGGGAATGAGTAGTGTAAGGCTATCACTTTCAGAAGTTGGACTCAGCTAGATGATCTTGTTCAAAATGCCACGGTAGAAGAGGACGACTCAAGATGTGACTAGGTAAAGATCCTAAAGCCGTCTAGAAAACCATATTGCACTTGAAAAGGGTAAGCAGAAGAATGTTGTGGCAGAACTAGATCAAGCTGCCAACAAAAATGCCACAGCAAAAATAGTATCAACAACCTGAAGGACGACCACATCTACATTTTCCTTAGTGATTCCACAATTGTAAACAAGAGCCCAGTTCAAAAGATTTATAAATGTCCTTAAACAAGTCAATATCAACATACCACTGGTAGAAGCTTTGGAACAGATGCCCAACTATGCAAAATTTATGAAAGACATACTGTTAAAGAAGCACATATTGGGAGAATAAATGTCCTTAAACAAGTCAATATCAACATACCACTGGTAGAAGCTTTGGAACAGATGCCCAACTATGCAAAATTTATGAAAGACATACTGTTAAAGAAGCACATATTGGGAGAATTTGAGACTGTTGCTCTCACTAAAGAGTGACAATAATGTTGATGAACAAACTACCTCTAAAGTTGAGGGACCTAGGGAGTTTCACTATCCCATGTTTCATTAGAAATCGTTATGTTGGTAAGGCGTTATGTGATTTAAGAGTATAAATCTAATGCATATGTCTATTTTCAGGAAGCTAGGAATTAGGAAAGCAAGACCTACTACGGTTACATTGCAACTCGCTGACCAATCCTATGCCTATCTAGAAGGTAAAATTGAAGACGTATTAGTAAGGGTAGATAAATTTATCTTTCATGTGGATTTCCTTATTCTAGAATGTGAAGCTGATCATGACAAGCCAATTATTCTTGGAAGGCATTTTCTTGCTACTAGCAGGACTTTAATTGATGTGCAGAAAGGTGAATTGACCATGAGGATGAATGATCAGCAGATCACATTTAATTTATTTAATGCTTTAAAATGTGCTGATGATAATGAATAATGCCGAGTCGTTGACTTTATAGACACAATAGTGGAGGAAGAATTCACAAGATTTTGCCACAGTAATTCTGATAGTAATGAAGACTCACTTGAGCTGAGTGACGCAGTAAGTTTTAAGGACCTTGGTGAACTTATGGAAACCAAGAAGTTTCTGGATAGACCAGGGAAGAAATCCTTGTGCACTTTGCTGGAGCAAAATAAACCTTTCAATTTCGATGAGCATTGTTTGGTAGCTCATGTGTATCGTCATGGAGTTGTTGATGTCAAAGATATAAAGACTGGGATCACATTTAAAGATAATAAACAACGCTTAAAGCACTATTGGAGTGCTCTTGTGGTAAGAAAATAGTCCATTAACCTCCAAGTTTTAACTTGAGCATCTTGATACTTCTTTTTATTTTATTTTTACTGAATTTAAGTTTTTCTTAGTTATTTCATTTAATTTGTTTAATAATTTTTCTTCCTTCATATACATGTATCTTTGTTTTCTTGAAAGCTGTTGTAAAAGAAAGGACCTAGATCACCTGATGAGAAAGCAGAATAGACTAAATCGTCAGCATAGAAATCGATCACAAGGAAACGGAAGAAGCACATCCTACCTCTGCACCACTGAGGGACAGTACTAAACACCATGCATTCATATTTTTCCATGACATTTATTTGTAAATATATTCATGTATTCAGTTTACATGTATGTTCATGCATTGAAGGCAATGTATCCCTTAGGTTTGGGGGTGTATTAGGCCTCTAGGTTGCATTTTGTATTTAGGATATATCCATATTGTTGCATATAGGTGTATTTTTCCATGGCATTGTGACTATCGATATATTGTTTGTCTACACAAACTACAATTTTTATTCATGATGTTCAATGACGATTATAAATATTATTTTTCGATTTGCCTGAATTTGTAAAAATGGATTTGGTAAGTTTTGTTAAGGCTAGATTTCTTGGAAATTGATTTCTAAAAATAGGATGCCTTATACTCTGCACTTCTGTTTTTCAAATTATAGTGAGTATCTTTTAATGCCTTAGGGATTCTACAACCTAGTATTATTAACAATGCTACGGCATATTATTGAAATAAAAGAGAGTAGACACTCCAATGCTTCAGCATCGCTAAGTAGGTCAGCACCACTTTGTTTGCTCCATCGTGCTATTGATTAGAAAGATGGGTCTAAGTATGAGTGTGTAATAAAAATTGTTAGGGACATTCCACTGTAGCTAAGGACTAAGTAGTTAAGGAGGTAGTTGTATGCTCAATCCATCTTTTTAGTCAAAAGCCCTAGCTTCAGGAATGCTTTCTTGTTTAAATTGTGACATATGCAATGCCTCAACAATTCAGTGTATGCTCCACTGTAATTGTCAGGGCAAAAAATGTTGTGACATGTTAAATTCCCTAACCCATGGTGCAAAAAAAAAAAAAGAGAGAGAGAAATATCTTGAATAATAAAAAAATAATTGATGTTAGGTGGCAATTGAACAAAGTGGGTTAGAAGATATCTGCTCTACAACTGAAGGGGAGAGTGGATGAGTATTTAGGAGTTTTTGTTTTTAGGAGATATTTCTACACTACCTCTGTTAGACAAACCTTAGCCATTCGAATAGACTTTAGGACAAACAAAAATGCTGAGAACTGAGATATACATTGTTTTTCACACAGATAAGTAGTATGAAAGGGTTTCATGCCAGGGCAAAATATTTGCATTAGTACATAAATGAATTTTTTGCTTGAGGACAAGCAATAGCTTAGGTTTAGGGTGTCATAACTCTTGAAAAGAGTTATATGTTCTGCCTTTTGACCTAGCTAATTGTTTGTACTTAGGTATATTTTGTTGCATTTTAGTGCATTTTAATTAGCATTTATTATATTGCATTCGGACTTGGACTATGTTAAGTTATTTGGTGCTTTTAATTGGTTTTTGTGAAAGTTTTGTGTGGTGGTGGTAGGAAAGGAACATGTTTTCAAAGAAAGGAAATAAAGGAGTGAAGTTTTGCTGGGGCAAAGTGCAGATGATATGCCAGCACGAGTGCCACAGCAATGTCGGGAAGACTAAGTCAAACGTTTCATGCGCAGCTATTTCAGTTTGAAATTTAAACTCATACTAAATAAATCACCCTAGAAAAGGGGAGAAGATTAACATGAATTGATTGGCTGAACTCTATCTATAGAAGGATGATGAAAGGAACCTCAAAAGGCATCTTGGAGAAAAGTAGAAGAGTAAGGGATCTCGAGTAGAAGAGGAAGTCATCCTTTCAGTCAACACAAGACTATATTGCTGAAGTGTGGACCAAAGTAAGAGATCTCGAGTGGAAGAGGAAGTCGTCCTTTCAGTCAACACAAGACTGTGTTGCTGAAGTGTGGACCAATGGAAGCTATTTTCCCAACATTCTTCAGTTATTTCCTTAGTGCTCTTTTGTGAATTTATTTGGTTGTAAATGATGGTGATGGTTTGGAATTATATTTTCCAACCGATGAGTTAAATTTTATCGAGTTGGGATTATTTTGATCCCATTTTTTTGCCCTTTCAGTCAACTTTATTCAGTGTATGCTCCACTGTAATTGTTAGGCCAATTTTTGTAGGTGATCAGCTACCTCTCAAATCTGAACTACAGCTTCCCCCATGAGATTATCCCGGTTTCTAACTTGATCATGTGAATAGTGGAGCTCTTCTTTCAAACGCACTTCTCTTGTTTCAAGAAGCTCAATTCAGAGTTCACAGTTATGCAATGCTAACTCTAACTCTTCGATCTTGCCCTTCATTTCCTCTATCTTGTTCAGGCTTGACTTTAGCTCGATCACGGAATTACGGCTTCGATGGTGATGAAGAGATCGTCCAAGTTCAACCACTCTATCTTGTAATTCTCCCTTTTCATTTAATCTTTCTGCCAAGTTCTTCTCTAAGACCTCGTTTTGTGCTTGCATTTCTCGAAACTTTCACTCCCAATAGTCAGCTTTGGCCTTTTCCTCTTGAACCTCTTGTTGTCATTGTTGCGAAGTCTTCCCTAATCCAGCATTTTTCATCGATAGACGTATCCTCTTATATTCAGTCTTCAAGTTGTCTCGATCTTCCTCTATCTTCCTCTTCTCTGTTCTTACTTTTTCGGCCTCAGATTTCTGCACATCCACATCTAGCCTCAAATACATCTTCTCTTCTTCGAGCTTTTCTATCCTCTTTCTGAACTCTGAATTCTGCCTTTCGAAGTCTTGCTTTATAATCTCTAACTCCGATGGGACCACTTGTAAACACTCCTTTATCGAACGAGCCCCTTCCAAACTTGGCCCAGGGATATTATCATTGATCCTTTTTCTCGACCACTCCTTATATTCTGGGGTTGCCATAGGTCCTCGAGTCAATATCTTCATACAGCGGGCCTACTTCCAAGCCTTAGAGGTCTCTCGAATCCTCTTCTTATAATTATCCCCTTTATATGAGAATTCACTTTGAGCTAACCCATGCGTCACTGGTACAAATTATCCTACTTTGTATTGCCTTAGTACGAGCAATGGTGCATATCCAATAACTCCCCAGATTCTAGGCAAAGGCACCCAATCAAGATTTCCACACCGATAAAGGACTTCATCAGGAACCAACCAAGGGGCTTTCCACTCAACATCTTCCTCTCGGAGGTTTTGAAGAATTTCCATCCACCTATCCTCTGATAGATCATCCCTCCTTGTCGTAGCTGCGGCTTCCTTTAAAGGGCAATAATTTTCAGAGAACACTCGATAAGACACCCTGTCAACCTTCCAAAAATGACTGTGAAACCAAACCAATAATAACTGTGCGCACCCTATGAATCTGCCTTCACCAGCTCTCCTACATGCATTCAACGATCGGAACGTCTCAGCCAAGATTGCAGGAACAGGTGTGACTTGTTTATCAAGTCGATAAAAAATATCTGAGACAGCTTCATCCACATATCCTAATGCTCTAGGGAAAATCACTAACCCGTATATACTCAAAGCAAAAACATCCATCTTTTTCTTCATATCTGGGTGTACTAAAATCAAGTCTTTCAAAACTTTCCAAGGGATACACTTACATTCACCTTTCTACTTGATTCTAGCTGTGACCCACTATTCACTCATCCCCGTAATACTCATCAACTTCCTCAAAAAGGGTCGGAACACTAGCAGCCCTCAAGTAAACTTTATCAACTTGAATCCTAGAACATCTCAATAGAGCTGTATAAGTAGAATTCCAATATTGAGTAATGGCTCGAAATAAATGTCCATCTACCTGAATGTCCAACAAGTACGGCAAGTCCCCATAGCTGCTATAAAACAACTGCTTGGTCTCATCACTCCACTGATCCCATATCTCTCTTAACTCCTGAAGATCATTTTGCGTCATACTGATGCGAGTGTAGTCCCATAATTCTGATGTGTGCCCTTCAGCTAGACTATCCCCTTTTTCTAGTTGTGTTTGCTCTAACCACTTACGGACAGCTGCATTGTCCTCCACTTTATCAAGGAATCCATTCTCCATAACCAGCTTTCTAACTTAGAAACTGACCGTGAATCGATACCTCTTAAAATATGAAATGACATGCACAAAGGTAAACACAACAAATTCATACCGCGGAATAGAATATAAATCAAGTAAAGTATACTAACACCTATTTTGGTAACTAAAATTTGGTATAGCTCTACTTAGGGCAAGTTCTTAGGTTTTCTATATGCGATTTAGCTCTAAAGTTGAGGTACCCGAACCAGTAGATTCCTCGATCCTCACCCATTATAGACTCATACAGATCGAGTTCAGTTCAGGGGAATACATTTCCCTATGGCTGCACGGAGGTGAAAACCTCACGAAGACATAGGTACGGATGTATCCCGAAAGTGATTCACTATCCTTCACGGAGGTGAAAGCCTTACGAAGGAGTAGCTTCTCACTCCCACTTAAGGGTGTGACCACAATGGTCATGCAATGCAATGCAGAGATATTATAAAAATAGAACCACATGTATTAAAAAGAATCATAATTTTTTAAAACCATATTTTTAAAATTCGGACAAAAGGACATGAAATTATCGATTTTACGGCTTGACTCTCTTATTGGTCCCCAGCGGAGTTGCCAAGCTGTCGAAACCATTTTAAAGTTGTAACATCTGGGATTTAGGAGGCTCTGTATTTATCTTGATTCTGTGTGTTTGGTATACTTTGTGTGTTGTTTGAGTATGTTTGGGGGTTCAGGGAAGGCTCGGGGTTAAGCCGAAGTCTGGCCAAAATTTTGTTTTTAGGCAAATGTAGGGGAGAGTTAGCTGAGGTAGGACTTAAGGGTATTTGATTGTGATTTTTTGTTACAAAAATAAGGTTGGCGAAGTGACAAGGAGGCGCCACCTAAGGCTCAGGTGGGTGACGCCACAAGGGAGCTGAGAGGGAGCTGAGAGGGAGCAGGTTCAAGTCGCGGGGAGCTCTTTTTGCAATTCTTTTTGGCGTCAAGGGGAGCAGTGGTAAAGTTCAGCTGGGACACTTCAGGGTGGAGTGTTGATTGAGTCAAATAATTCAAGTGTGTGGCTGAGAGAAGAAAGAGGAGTTTGAATCATTCAAACTTTTTTGAATGAGTGGTCAGGAGTGAATTAAGGAGAAAAGTAAGGGATTGTCAAGTTAAGGGAGGTAGTGGTCGAATATGGGGAGCTTAGGATGAGGGAAAGTTTCGATTTAGGGGCTAGGAGGGGGGTGAGTCGAAACCTTGAGGGTTGAAGTCTATGTAACAGACCGAATTTGACCCTAATCAGAATAGTGGTTTCGGGACCACGAATCCGAGTCCGAGAAATATTTTAATATTATATTTTGAGTCTATTATATGTGAATTGATGTGTGTGAAAGTTTCGTATGAAAATTTTATCGTTTAAGTGCTTAATTTGATTAAAAGGACTTAATCGCGTAATGCGTAAAAGTTGCATGCTAAAGTGAAAAGTGCTTATATGTGGATGGCTTTTTAATATGGAGTATTAAAAGTGAAATTAACCCATTTTATGAGTTAGTGGGTGGCAAAAGTCTAGTATAACCTTAAGTATTATATGGTTATTATTTTAGTATAAAGGTTAATTTGGTAAACCAAGTTATTTTTAATATATATGTTAATTAAAACATAAAAAAATGGCCATTATCATCTTTATTTGTTTTGGCCGAATGTTTAGAAAAGAAATGGGGTTTTGCTTCCTTTGAATTTCGGCAACTTCAATCACAAATTCAAGGTTAGTTTGATTTCGATTCTTGATAATTTTTACGTTTTTGAGATCGTTGCTTCGAACCGCAACTGACCCATGTTAAAATTTTTAAATCTAAGCATGCTTGATGTTCGGCCATTGTTGTGTTCATGTGGTTTTTGATATTTGATGATTTTAGATGAAAGATATGTAAAAGATTAGTATGTTTTGTATTGAAAGTTTTGATGAAATTGAGTATTTAGGGCTAAATTGTAAAAAAAAAATTAGAGGGGCCTATTTGCAAAATAAATGAAATGTGAGGACTTGTAAAGTCCCTAGGAATATTCGGCCCTTGTATAGTCTTAGCTAATTTGGTGTATTTTGTGTGTTATGCAAATAGGACTAAATTGCAAAGTTGTGACATATTAGGGGTAAAATAGTAATTTTCCCATTTATGTGTTTTGGGACTAAATTGAAACGAAATGTGCTTGAATGAGATTACTTTTGATATGTTTAGATCAAGAACAAAGAAAAACGGAATTGGATCGGGGAAAGACAAAGGTTCTCGAATAGCCGATTTACATGGTCTATCGACAACCGAGGTAAGTCCTTAAGTTCTAATATATCAAAGAGTTATTTATGAACTTGTTTAGTGATATTATTTGATAAATTTGAATATGAATTGAGGTGATAGCCGAATGTTCGAATAAGGCTAAGTTGAAATGTAATTGTAAATTTTATTATGAATAAGCTTGTTTAGCTTGAAATGTGAAGTTGAAATGAAGTATATTTGATGTTGTGATTTAGCAATAAGTAATGTGTATTAAATGGATAATTGAGGTGATTTGTATCGGGCTAAATGCCTAGCAGGCCATGTGCCGGTGATTTGTATCGGGCTTTAAGCCTAGCAGGCCTAGTGCCGGTGACTTATTATGGGCTCTGAGCCTAGCAGGCCTTGTGCCGGTGGTATTTATCGGGCTTTGACGCCTAGCAGGCTTGATGCCGGTGATGTGTTTTACAAAGGATAAACCGAATTTTGTTCAAGGCATAACATAGTTAATGTATCTAGTTAAAGGCTCAGGTAAGCAAGCAAGGTATGTTATGTTTAAGGTTACTTGAGTCGAGTTAATACTATGAGAACAGTATTATGTACATTTGAGATTAAGGTTGATGTGTATGAGTATTATATGATTGAAATAGAGCTTGAATGTACTATTGTGGAGATTCGGTTTTTAAATAGTAATGCTAAGAGTGAAAAGAAAATTTAGTACGATAACATGGTCGTCATGAATGCTGTACTTATATGGCTTGGAGCATGTGATTCTTGTAATATATTTATTTTGTGCTTTGAAGAGATACAAGTTTATGGAAATGAAGTACAATTACTTAGGTTAATGAACTGTTAGTATTCGGTCCTGTTTAAATAAACATATTTAAATGTTTAAGTGATTGAATGTTATATTATTATGAGTTTAGGACTTACTAAGCTAGTAAGCTTACTTGTGTGAAATGTTCTCCTCTGTTTTATAGATTCAGTTAAGGCTACAAGCTCAAAGGGATCGTCAAGAAAGTTGTCCACACTATCAACTCTTTTGGTACTTAAATCTAGTTTGATTCGAAAGGCATGTATTAGCTAGGTTATGTCGTTAAAATGGTATTAGATCTTGTATATATATGTTTAGCCTTGCGAAATGGCTATTACTCTTGGCTGAAACTTTACTTGTGTGTTAGATAGATTGGTTTGTATAAATGTTCTTGGTTGTGTGCTCTTGTTATGTTTAGGTTTAGCTTGAAAGTATATATTATGACAGTTATATTGAGTAGTTAAGTTGAGTTGATGACGGTAGTGAAAATGTCTATGCATGAATATTTAAAGTTGAGCACTAGAGTGTTTAATTGAGACAAAAGCATGTGGTGGAAAAATTGAGTATACTTATGCAATTCCAATGGATATAATAGTTCATGTGTGTGTTAGGTTAATAGTATTTCCTTATGATCATGTATTCAATGTGACTTTGATTAAATAAATTTGAAAAAGGGAGGTTACGTTGTATATTGTATGCATGTATATGCGGCCAAGTCTAGGTGCTATAGTCAAATGTAGTTAATATGCTCAAAGAACTAGTTGGTTGGGCTTAGGTTCGAATATAGAAATGTGTATAACTATGTTTTATATACATTTTTTATTTATAAATGGCTTGTGAGATTGTTTGAATTTTAATAGGTGCAAGAAATCACCAAACTCGGCTTGTGTTAGGTAATAAACATGAAATGTCATAAATGGGACTTTGTATATTCGGCCAATTGCTTAAGTAAGTAAGTGATGTGTATTAAGTTGCATGTTTTTGCTTAAATGAATTAATAAAAGATTAATATCATGAATTATGTATTCGGCAATACAAGGTATTAATTAGCAAATGTACTCGTATGTATATTTGGTTTTGAATTGCATTTACATGGCTAATAAACATTATATGTAGTTCGAATATGTCATTATAATGATAAGCTCATGATTTATGTATGTATTTTAAGACATGTATATTGATTTGATAAAATGATATAGAATTGAAATGAATTTGATTGAACTTTGAGATATGATTAGTATATCAGGTGTGATTAATAATTTAAGACTAATATTTAATTAGTAAAACGATATATCTGTATATGTATTTGTGGATAGGTTCCATGTGATTATATGAATATATGAAAGCTGTATTTCCTTTGTAAATGCCTCGTAACCCTAATCCGGTTACGGATATGGGTTAGGGGTGTTACATTTTATTGGTATCAGAGCTTACGGTTTAGTCGATTCTAGGACTACCGTAGCGCGTGAGGATCTATCTATACATGTCTTTTATTGTATATTTGATAGTGTGGTGACTTCTGACATTTTGAACTGTGTTTTATATAGTAAATGGATACTGATCCTGAAAGAGCTGTAGCGGATGATGTAGAGAGTGTAGCGCCTGACCGTGCACACGGATCAGTGCCGGTAGACTCTCGACCAGTTTCGGGTAGCCATGAGGGGGAGGCTAAACAAGCCTTCTACCAGATGATGAACGAGTGGTTTACCCAGTTTATTCAGACTAACCCAGCTGTACCCCAACCTCCACCCCCGAATAATCCAACTCCAATTCCTTCAGCACCCCTGATAATAGATCCAATGAGATCTAGTAGGCCTCCAGTTGATAAAATCAGGAAGTTTGGGGCCGAAGAATTCAGGGCCAATGATGATGATGACACAGAACGAGCCGAAATGTGGCTTGATAATACTATTCGGGTACTTGATGAGCTATCTTGTACTCTAGAGGAATGCTTGAAGTGTGCTATATCTTTACTTCGGGACACTGCATATCACTGGTGGAATACACTAGTATCAGTGATTCCGAAAGAAAAAGTGACGTGGGATTTCTTCCAGAATGAATTCCGCAAGAAATATATCAGCCAGAGGTTCATCGACCAGAAACGAAAAGAATTTCTTGAACTAAAACAGGGGCAGATGACAGTGACTGAATATGAGCGAAAATTTGTCAGATTAAGCTGATATGCTCGGGAATGTGTATCAACTGAAGCCATTATGTGTAAAAGGTTCGAAGACGGTTTGAATGAAGATTTAAAGTTGCTTGTTGGCATTCTTGAAATTAAAGAGTTTGTGACATTAGTCGAGCGAGCTTGCAAAGCTGAAGAGCTCGGGAAGGAGAAAAGAAAGGCTGAGACAGAAGCTAGAGACACTCGTAAGAGATCGTTGGGTAAGAATTTCCATTCCATATCTAAGAAGTTCAGAGATGACTTCATCCGACATAAAGCTACTTCAGATTTACCTAGACGTGATCGACCTCTAGTGGGCTCACGAGCTACCTCGATGGCCAGTGTTGGTAACGCTCCACAGAATCGATTTGAATGCAAGCACTGTGGGAAATGGCATTCCGGGAGTTGTAGATTCCATGATCGGTCTTGTTTTAAATGTGGATCGTCAGATCATTTTATTAGAGAATGTCCAATGTTAGCTGAGCAGAATACAGTTCAGAACATTAAGTCGAGCAACACTTCAGCGGGAGGCAGGCCACCCAGACATTCAGGCAATGTAGGTGGTAGTCAGAGAGGAACGAAGAACACTGCAGTTCAATCTGAGGCTAGAGCTCCAGCTAGAGCTTATGCTACGCGAGCCCGAGAGGATGCTTCCTCCCCCGATGTCATTACTGGTACTTTCACCCTTTATGATACTACTGTGATTGCATTGATTGATCCTGGTTCGACTCATTCTTATGTGTGTGAAACTCTAGTATTCGGTAAGACTCTGCCAGTTGAGTCTACTGAGTTTGTGATTCGTGTGTCCAACCCTTTGGGTAGATGTGTGCTTGTTAATAAAGTGTGTAGAGGTTGCCCGTTGATGATTCGGGATTCTTGCTTCCCAGCTGATTTAATGTTGTTGCCTTTCGATGAGTTCGATATAATTTTGGGAATGGACTGGTTAACTTCACATGATGTAGTGGTGAATTGCAAAAGAAAACTTATTGATTTGAGATGTCAGAATGGGGAAATCATCAGAATTGAATCCAGTGACTTAAGTGGATTTCCTACAGTAATATCTTCGATGTTAGCCCAGAAGTATGTGAGAAAAGGGTACGAAGCTTATTTGGCTTATGTAATGGATAATAAATTGTCTAAAAAACAGATTGAAGCTATATCGGTTGTATGTGAATACCCAGATGTATTTCCTGAAGAACTACCAGGTTTACCACCAGTACGAGAGATTGAGTTCGACATTGAATTAGTACCGGGAACGACTCCGATTTCGATAGCTCCGTATCGGATGGCACCTACTGAGTTAAAAGAGTTGAAAGCGCAGCTGCAAGAGTTGACAGATAGGGGCTTTGCACGACCGAGCTTCTCTCCTTGGGGTGCACCAGTTCTGTTTGTGAAAAAGAAAGATGGAACGATGCGAATGTGTATTGATTATCGGCAACTGAATAAGGTAACTATAAAGAATAAGTACCCGTTACCTCGAATTGATGACTTGTTTGATCAGTTGAAAGGGGCTTCAGTAATTTCGAAGATAGATTTGAGATCGGGTTATTATCAGTTGTGAGTCAGAGACACAGATGTGCCAAAGACTGCGTTCCGGACGAGGTACGGACATTTTGAGTTTTTGGTTATGCCTTTTGGACTCACTAATGCACCTGCTGTTTTTATGGATCTAATGAATCGGGTTTTCAGACAGTTTTTGGATCGGTTTGTAGTTGTGTTTATTGATGATATACTAATCTATTCCAAAAATGAAACCGAGCATGCTGAGCATTTGAGATTAGTGCTACAAACTTTGCGAGATCAACAACTGTACGCAAAGTTTAGTAAGTGTGAGTTCTGGATGAGTGAAGTCAGCTTCTTGCGTCATGTTGTTTCAGCATCAGGTATTCGGGTGGATCCAAACAAAATAGCAGCCATACTCGATTGGAAATCACCAAAGAATGTTTCAGAGATCCGAAGCTTCCTAGGCCTTGCGGGATATTACAGACGGTTTGTAAAAGGTTTTTCTGTAATAGCTACACCTTTGACAAAGCTACTACAAAAAGATGTCAAGTTTGAGTGGTCAGAAAAGTGTCAGAAAAGTTTCGAGCAGCTGAAAGCCCTTTTGACCGAAGCTCCAGTGTTAGCTCAGCCTGAATCGGGTAAAGAATTTGTCGTTTTTAGTGATGCTTCTTTGAATGGGTTGGGTTGCGTTTTGATGCAGGAAGGCAAAGTTATAGCCTACGCTTCGAGACAATTGAAGCCGCATGAAAGAAATTATCCGAATTACGATCTGGAATTAGCAGCCATTGTTTTCGCATTGAAAATTTGGCGTCATTACTTATTTGGCGAGAAATGTCACATTTATTCGGATCATAAAAGTATAAAGTATCTGATGACTCAGAAAGATCTGAATTTGAGACAACGCAGATGGCTAGAACTGTTGAAAGACTATGAATTAGTGATTGACTACCATCCGGGAAAAGCTAATGTTGTTGCAGATGCGTTAAGTCAGAAATCACAGTTTGCTCTTCGTGCAATGAACGCACGGATGGCTATGTCTGGAGATGGTTCGATCATAGCTGAGTTGCAAGCAAGACTGATGTTTATTCAGCAGATTTGTGATGCACAGAAAGTTGACAAAGATTTGATTACTAGTCGAATTCAGTGTGAAAAAGATGCAGAATCAGATTTTCAAATTGATGCAAATGACTGTTTGAATTTTAAAAGCCGAATCGTGGAGGCCATAAAAGACTTTACTTTTCGTAAACTTTTTCCTGCTTTACTTTAAAAAAAATTTTAATTGGGGATTTTATTTGTGTAATAAGGGCCTTTCTAAATTCATGTTTGGGTTTTATTTTAATTATTTGTTGGTTATTTAAAATCTGACACTATGCAAACTTAATCACGAAATTAAAGATGGGATTTTCTAAATACGAGTAATTCAAAACATACATTTTCTTTCAAGTGTCACTAAACTTATCGAATATTCGATTGATACGAATTGACATTTTCTTAATCTAAAAAGCCACTGTTTCCAAGACATCGCCTTAATTGGAAAGTTTCCAAATCTACGATTTCTCCTACATTAAACAAAATATCGTTTTTACTTCACCCTGTAACATACCAGATCTAGTCGTAACGTTTAGGCCGGGTTTGGGGTGTTACAAAAGTTCTGAAAAAACGGGGTCGACTATTAAAAATGAAAATGGGAGTCGCCACCAATCCCTTTTTATTTAGGTGTGATTGGATCACCTTGCAAAACGTTTTATTTTAAAACATTTGATTTTTGGTCCACAAAAAACAAGAAAACGGGTTCGGGAGTCGGTTACGTATGAGGAAGGGTTAGCACCCTCATAACGCCCAAAAATTGGTACCTAATCGATAAAATCATGTCCAAATGTTTGAAATTTAAAAGTATTTAAAAATATGATTTCTTTTAAAAAACTTCGAGCCATTTAAGTTAAAACTTGAGATTTCTTTGTTCCGAAGGAATATAAACATCACATCCAGCATGTTAGGACACGATATTTTAAAACCTTCGTAATCAAAATCATCTCACGATTTACAAAACTTGTTAAGAGGATATTTAGTTATTTAGCCAAACGAAAAATCGCAACCTAGCACGTTAGGGCACTATTTCCCGAATTTCTAAATACCAAAACATTGCCTTATTTTAAAAACTTTTAGATAAAATATAGTAATTTTGCAAAAAAAAAAATAGATTTTTTATTCTAAACAATAACCATGTGATAACATTGCATTTATATACTATCAAACATAAATATTAAAAGCAATTATAATATACTATCATTTAAAATAGGCAATAAAGAAATAATAATACAGAACATGACAAATAATAATTCCTACACTAAAACAATACATGATGATGTATAAACAAATATAATAAATAATAAAACAAATATGAATATGTTTCTCGCAAGTTGAAAGTGCTCATGCAATGACGAATAATAAAAAAAATGTACATATATTAAGAAAATAACTATTTATGACTTTGTTCAATAATCTAATAAATTACATTTTTTAAATAAATAATGTATTATTCAATATAAATAATTTTTGGTAACATAGAAACATTTTAACAAAATAATATAAGATATACATTATTTTAAAAATATGTAATATGGTTACTAATATATAAGTTAAAAATAATCAAATCAAATAATAGATAATAATAATTTAAATATATAAGAATAATTCATAATAATAATAATATACAAGTTAAATTAATTTACAAATAATATGAATAATATGATATCTTAACATGATAAAATAATTTTAAAAAACAATATTATAATAAAATAAAATAAATAAAAATAAAGAAATCAAGGTTAATAATAAATAAAATAAACATAAAAGGATTAAACTGAATCGGGTGTTAAATTCTAGGGACTTATTGGGAAATTATAACCCTTTTCAAAACGGTGTCGTGGTCATTTTCGCCTTTAAAACAGTTTAAAAGATTTAATTAAAACAAAATGCAAATTTTGGGCCAATTTTATAAAAAATAAAATTTCCAATTGGGTGGAATTAAAACATATAAAAATGTGGAGGGGCTAGAATTGAAAATTCCCCATTTTAAAAAAATACGCGGATCCTTATCGGGTCCTCGGGTCGGCACGCGGATCCTGCTACTCAGAAACGACGCCGTTCTGTTTTGCCTATAAAAGTTAGTTTCAAATAAAAAAATCATTTTAAGTCTGATTTAAAAAAAAAAACCGAAATCCTCTGAAAGCTTCGTCCCCTCGCCTGAGCTCCGATCGTCGGGTTTTTGGGCCACGCGCCCCCATGGTCGGTGGCCGGAGGCCTAAAACTTCTATTTTTCCTCGTCTTCGAAAGGTAATTCCTTCCTTTTTTTTTTTTGTTCTTTTCTAAAATAGTGGGTATATGTGCAAACATATATAACAAAAAATAAAAATAAATAGAAGTAAATATCAAAGAATCACCTTTGTAAAATCTCTGTTTTTATTTCTCTGATCTTTCTGACAATATTTGTACTCACTGACTTTGAGTATTGGTGTGTAAATCTGTGTTTTCGTATATTTGTGTCTATTTGTGTTTTTTTCTTTTTGTGTATTTGTATATCCGTGTTACAAATTACTGTGGGTTTTTATAACCCGAAGAATGAAACAAAAAAAGGAAATAAAGATTTCTTTTTATTTCTTTCCATATTTGCTGTCGTCTTTTTCCTTTTTTGTGCAGGTGAGACGCGAAGTTACTGGCGACAAGGCGCATTGATGGCGGCGCGGCTTGTGGACTGAGGCGGTGCGAGGAGCTTATCGTGGCGCGATGATTGGGCTCCAACTATTACGGCGCGACGATTGAGCTCCAGCTATTGCGGCACCTAGGGTTTCAGAAACCCTAGGCCACTGCTGATTTCGGTTTGGTGTATGGGCCTTCTTGGGTCGCATTAGTTTGGGTTTGCTGGGTTTAGTTAATTTGGGTAGTCTGCTGTTGGGTGTAATTGGGGTTTTGGGCTTAGGTGGTCTGTCTGTGGTATTGGGCTAGGGTATTAGACTAGTTATTTTAGTTGGGTCAGAGGGTATAATTCGGGCCTGATGGTATATGTTTGTGCTTGTAAATAAATTGGACTGTTTATTAAACAAACACTGGTTTTTTATTTATTTTGGTTTATTTCAAGGCCCGGGCAAAATGGGTTACTACAACCGTTTCTTCATTCGGCCAGATTACTTAAAGCGTTTCTATTCCCTCAAACGCGTAATAGGGATTCAGTGCTGAAAGCTTTGAATGGTCATTCTGACAATCGCCGAATAGAAATGAAGAAATTTTTTTCCAAAATCTCCTTCAGACTTTCTCTGCAAATGTGTTCAAAGTTGCTTCTTTTATCACAACAATACACTTTCAAGTTAGCATATTTTTCTTTTCAAGTTTAATTTCATTTGGTTTATGTTCTTGCAATAATCAAATTTTGTTTTAGAAGGGTTTTGGTGATGGGTTTTCTTTAAAATTTCTAAAAAAATAAGCTACAACTCAACTCCCAAATCTCTGTCTTTTGGGGGAGATGATGTTTTGTTGTCTCTTATGAGAAACCTACGGACTAGAATTAAATTGCAGGGAGTCAATCATAAACATCATATCGATCTCTTCCTCTTAATCCTTGTTTTATTTTTTCGATTTTGTTGCTGGAGACGACAAAAATAAACTAATTAATGGAGGAGATAACTCAAATTTTGATGAATTTATATTGTTTGTAATACTCACACATATCCCTTTTGCAATATTTGTCGTTCTTTAAATAAGAGTTTTATTCCCAAATTTCTTACTGATAATAACTTAGTTTTCATTATTGTATTTTACAGTATTTCGGATTTGGAGATATGGTGCAACAGACAAAAATTTATTAAGAAATATACATTATAGTGCTTTGGAGCAGACACAAATTGATGTCCAGGCACTAGAGGGTCAAATGGAACCAAAACTTCTGCTAGCAGGCAGTATAGATGGCTCCTTCAGGTATAAATTTAGTTGGAAATAGATATAGATGTATCTGCATCCTCTTCCAAGTACAAGATGCCTCCGATTTCCTATTATTTTACTATAAATTCTAGTACTTTAATTGGGTCTACAAGTCAGTAATGTCAGTTTTCTAGCTTCATTGTTCTATTTTTATGAGCTTGTTAACAAAATTTAGGCCAGGGTTGAAAGCTGAAATTGGAATACTCTTTCCTATGTTTATCATTCGAGTTCTAGAGAATGTTCTCCAGCTAAGTTTTCTACAAAAAATTACTGTCCTTAATTTGTTGGACAAGATTGGTGGGGATTCACAAATAATCATCGATATATTTTTGAACTATGATTATGACGTGGATTCACCAAACATATTTGAAAGGTATTCATTTTACCTAATAATTGTTAATACAAGTGTTTGACATGAGTGCTACTTCTGTGTCATCTAATGTGTTTATCATGTTAAACTTCCCATAGAAGTATCTTGAATTAGATGTAAAATCCTCTATGAGTTTGATTCAAAATTTGAAAAAGAATGTTGGTCAATATAGGAATTAACTCAAGTACCAGTTATCAATTGAGCTATAAGAGCATGCTTTAGCTTCTTTTCTAATATGTGCGTGTGATCATACCTGTTTAAAAATAATAATTAATTTATTTCTAGTTGTTGCACTATAGTAAAATGAATTAGAAATCATATAATTAAACCGTATGTGAAATCTCATATGAAAATGGAACCTTTCTCCCAAATTTTGTAAAAATCATGAAGGTCAATATAAAAATTAATCGAACATCTGTCTTTAGAGATTTTCCCAGAGCTTGCTTTAGCTTCTTTCTAATGTAAACAGATATTTTAATTTCTCATTTTGTTTTATTTCTTAATGTTTCGTACTTTATACAATGTATTAAAACTCTTATAATTTTATTAGATATTTGCAGGATTGTCAATGGCCTCCTGAAGACTTCTCTAGGGCCACCATCTGGTTCAACCACAACTTTGTCTACTGTCTAGGATATTTTTCTCTAGCATGAATCAGTGCAGTGCTTGGTTAGCATCATTAATTCAATGGGAGCTTGGATGGATCAACAGCCGAAGATAGGTGATTCTGACTTGCCTAGGAGCTTCGAGAGTGACACTTCATCAGAGAGACCTTCAACCTCGATTGTAGAATATGGAGTTGCCATGATTGTGAGTTGCATCCAGAAATGAATTTTGAATTGTCTGATACTACTATGCTTGAGCAACGCTGGGCTTACAAGAATGAACTCCAAGTTAGTAATTTCTTTATGTTAGGATAAGTATGAGTGGTTCTTCAAGTAGCAGTTACTAATCTAGTACTGAAACTATCACAGAGGGCTACCTAAATATATCATGATAATTTTCCATATTACTATTGACTTCTCTTCAGTCATGTATTTTTATGTAGCTTAATGTTATGTGTAGCTCTCATTTTCTTTACAAGCTTAGTTTTACTGACCAACTTTACTGGGTTACATGCAGAAAGGTGGCTCATTATTTAACAGGAAGCCTTCCAAAGGCATCGAGTTTCTTATAAATACCAAAAAAGTCGGCAACTCTCCGGAGGAAGTGGTTGCTTTTCTGAAGAATAACACTGTTGGGCTTAGTGAAATTGTGATTGGTGATTATTTGGGTGAAAGAGAGGAATTTGCTTTGAGAGTCATGCATACTTATGTAGATTCATTTAATTTCAAATTTATGGATTTTGGTAAAGCAATAAGATTCTTCCTACGCAGCTTCAGGTTACCAGGAGAGGCATAGAAAATAGACCGCATCATGGAGAAGTTTCCTGAGCGCTATTGTAAATGCAATCCAAACTCATTTACGAGTGCAGATATTGCCTATGTGCTGGCATACTCTGCCATAATGCTCAACACTAATGCCTATAATAACATGGTCAACTCTGTCATAATACTCTGTCATACTCTGTCCCTACATTTTGAAGGCAACAGATAATTGAGTTTCTATTTTCTAAGGTTGTATAGTAATTCTCCTTAAAAACTAATGAAAGCATGATCATATTTTGTACCTATCTTCATTTGCTTTATGCAATTTAAATTAAGGGTATCCTTCATAATGTTGATAGTTGATTTATAACTTGATCACCGGTCCATCGTAAGATTTTTGTATTGAGTTGCAGGCAATCGTAGATTATATATTATTTTTATAGTATTATATATTATAATTTTTTAATTCATACAGTCTTAATTATATTAAGAATGTTATTAAATTATATATTATTTTATTATATTATATTTAATAATAATTATGTTAAAATATGGTTAAATTATTTATTTTTAATAAAATATATTTAACAATAAATTTATTAAAATTTAATAACAATAACAATAATCATCTGCCTAAAAAAATTTCTGCAATGGTACTTTGGTCATTTAAGTATTTTTTCTTATACTATTACAAAATCTATTCCATTCAACCAAACACAAGAATTCTATTACAGCTCTATTCCATTCCATTCAACCAAACAATTGAATTACTTATTACAGCTCTATTCAATTACAGCTCTATTCCATTACAGCTCTATTCAATTACAGCCCTATTCCATTACAGTGAACCAAACGTACCCTAATTATTTTACTGCCTATTCAATTGTTTAAGGGCAATCCCTAAGAATAGTCGATGGTATATTATTCTTGTTAAGTTGATTTAATGCGGGAAAGGTTAGATTACTTAACTAATATTGGACGGCATGAGCAACATTTGAATGATGCTTGCGTCATAAAGAAGGAATTACATATGTTACTATAATAAGACCCTGTATAAGCAGGGACAACGACTTGAGGTTTTGCCCTTGAAAGAGCCAGGCCACTCTAGAACTCTTTTACACTGTAAGTTAATCAAGATTTTGCCACATCATTATTGCTAGTAAGGTTGATTCTGAGTAATCCCAACCTTCCACATAAATATTGTAGACACTATACTTGATTCTCTATCGAAATATCTTCGCCTTAGCATTCTTAGTTGATTATTTGTTCATTTATATATTATTCACGCAATAGTTCCCATATTTACATTTCTGTTATCACCTTTGTCATAGCAATTCCAGTTATTTACCCATCATCGCATATTAACCTTAGTTTTTGCTTGAACATTTCCTTCAATCATTTTACTATAGCATTAACTTGACCCTATTAAGATAACTTGACCAATTTTGTGCCTCAATCTGATCCTTTTGGGAAAGATACTCACTTACCTCTTTATTACTTGAACCGATGTGTATAATTGCACAAGAATCACACATCATTTTACATGTGACATGTACCCCATGTTTAATGTCCTAGTGGACTCCATATGTCGCCATAGTTGAGCTATTGTAATAGCCCATTTTTCAGTGGTATCGGAAACAATGGTTTCAGGACCACAAACTCGATGAGTAGGTCTGTATTGTTATTTAATATTTATGAGTCAATTACAATATTATATTGAATTACGGTTTAATATTTTTTATAAATTGAACGAATAAATAAGTATAAGTGGTTTAGTCCAAAAGTCAAGTGGTTTTTGGAAATGAGTTATTGGGACATCTTTTTTGTAATTTAATATCATAAATATTTTTATTAAATGTTTATAAAGTCATATTATAGGTAAATTGAAGTTTGGTCCGGTAATTTTGACGATTGATTGCTTAATTAAGGTAAAATGATTAAATTGTAAAATAGGTAAAAGTTTATCGCTATAGATTTAAATTAGTATAGGGACCAAAATGGTGATTAAACCATGGTCAAAAAGTCCAAGCATATGATTAATCCACTAGCTTTTGCGCTATTTACCTATTAAGTCCTAATTAGTTTAGGGTTAAATTGAAATAAAGTTTGTTTAATTAGAGTTTAATATAATTGAAGAATCAATTGTCTAATTGGACTTTCCTTAAATAGCCAAACGATAAGAACAATGTGGAATTCTCTAGCTTTGTGGTTAAATGCTATTAGATCCTTACTAATTAGTAATTAAAGAAAAAAGGCTAAATCGTAAAAACTATAAAGTCAATCGTTATTAGTTTAAAAAGGGTTAATAAGGGGGTTTTAAAGGGCAATTAGCCCTCTGTGCTTTATGTTGGATGGTTGATGCCATTAATTTAGTAAATTATTAATGTATATTAAAGGTTATATTAGTAAGTTGCTAAATTAAGTTAATAAAATAAAAGACAACAAAAAAATTAAAGATATCATCTTCTTGAATTTTCTTTCAAAAGCCGAAACACAATTGCTAAGGGGAGAGAAAGCTCCAGCCTAACTAGGATCTCACATATGATCAAGAATGGGTTGAAAATCGAGGCATAAAGAAGTTGTTGAATAGTCCTTGTACCTTGTCATTACTGCAGTTTAGTCTGGTAAGTTCGCTCAGTTCGATTTTAATACATTTTAAATGTATATTATATGAACTTAATTGTAGAACAGTTTAGTCTGGTAAGTTCGCTCGGTTCGATTTTAACACATTTTAAATGTATATTATATAAACTTAATTGTAGAATGATGGACAATATTGATGCATGTATTTGGGAATGGAAATAATGGATTGATATGGTATCGATCACTGATTGGAATATTCTGAGTCGATGAACGTAGGATAGAGTACGATTGGCATGCCAATAGGTTATTTGCGCACGGTACGAGATTGGTTTGAGATGTGATGATGATTTCTACATATCCTTTGTTCACTGAATATACCAAGGTCCTACATATGTTGTGGACTATCGTGTTATATTACAATGTTGTTCTGGTGTGCTATGGGGGCAGATGTTAGCTTATGGGCTAAACACTTAGTGCTGAGGTGTGTTATCAATTGGATTGGCTCGTATGAGCGTCCGGTGTGTTTTTAGATGGTTAACTGTGTACTCATATCCGTATATCGTTCATCAGGCAATTTTTTATTGATCATTGAACGTTATTGAAATGTGAGAAATTGATTTGTACTATTGTTTGAGCATTACTCACTTGTTATGAACAGTGATTGACAGGAACTCTATTAGTAACCTTGATATTTGAATTATTATTTTAATTCGGTAAGCTTTATCGTTTAATCAAAAAACTTACTAAGCTTTATGTAAGCTTACTCGTGTCCTTGTCTTTTTCTTTGTAGATTACGTTTTTATGGAAATCAGGAAATCGGATCAACTCGAAGAATCACACTATCTGAGAATCTTTTGGTAGACTTTGAGTATATGTAATGCCCCAAAATCTAGGTATTCATTTTTTGTATGTTTGTAAAATAAATTCATGTTTGCTTCAGTGGTTAAGTGATTTGGGTGTGTTTAGGAGTGTCTGAGAAGTCCTGGGTTCAAGCCTGGGCTTGTGCAAAAAGTTTTGTTTTTAGGGAATAAACCCTTGCCTATAGTTAGTAGGCTTTTAAATTATTATGGGTAAAAGTAAGACATAAAAAACCTGCTGGTCTAGGGGGTAAGTGGCGTGTTACCCATGCCAGAGGACTGGTGTTTGAATCTTGGTAGGAGCAGTAGAGTATTTATTTTGCTGCTGTGTCGTGGAGGTGTTGGAGTTTGACTGAAACATTGAAGTGGTTGAGAAGAATTCAAATTGAGTGGTTGAGGGGATGTGTGATCAAGTGGAGAGATTTGAGGAGAGACTTTAGGAGAAAATCAAGGCAGATGAGGGGAGAGGGATAGTTGTGCCAAAAATGGACTCTGGCACTCAAGAAATTTGGCCAGAGAGGTATACTTCACATTTCGGGTTTAACTGTGTATTTGGTGATTTCTCCCTTTTTGCTTGAGTGTCGTATGTGGTAGGGGTGTTGTGCATATTTGTCCGTTTCACTTTTGACAACTTTTTCTTTGGCCGAATATACCTTTTCTCTTCTTGTCATCTCCTCTTCTCTCTTTTTCTGCTGTTGGCTGAATACACCCTCTTCCTCTCCTTGCCTCTTCTTTGTTTCTTTTCCCAAATATTTCTGACGCTTGCTGTTGTTTCTCCCTGTCGAATCAGTGGTCCTGTGGTCTCTTTCTTTGGACTTCCCAGGATATTACTCTTCTAAAAAAGGTAAGTAAACGGTTTCCTTTTCCCTTGGTCGAATCTTCCCCCTCTTTTCTCCCTTCCCCTTTCATTTCTTTTTAGTGATTCATTTCTTTCCCTTGTAGTTGATTGCTTTCCTCTTCTCTGTTGTTCTGGTTATCATTCTCTATTTGTCGATAAAGTTCTTACACTTCGAAGTGGGTACTCTTCTCACGTTGTGGGTAAGTGGATCATGTTTATTGAACCGCCCTCGGTATTGGGGTCTTGATTAAATCGTTGTGTTATAATTAATAAGTACGTTTAAAATTCGACTTTTAAGTTGGTAATTGGAGAGTCTTTGTTGATTTTAAAATTTGACTTTTAAGTTGGTAATTGGGGAATCTTTGTTGATTGTGATGACAGACGAAAGTCTGAAGAGAAGGGTTGTGCCGGTGCTGAGTTGTTAAGGGCAGCGTTCGGTGTTCGTAACGTAAGAGTTCAGTTAAGGTGTTAAGATGATGTCTTCTGATTTTAGTTAATTGGTTATTGATTGAGGTGTATAATAAAGTGCTATATTGGTCAATTGATAGGTCTTGGGTGCTCAGGAGTGCTTTTACAAAGAATCAGAACCAGGTGTGTGTAAACACTGCTCAAATCGTCAACCGGCAAAAGCCGAAAAAATATGACATGACGCTACACGAGCGTGCACTCGCTTCTGTGGTAAATCGAATGCATAAAAGGTGAGCGTTAGACTACCGAGGCCACCATGAGCGATTTCGTGGTCTTAAGCCGTTTTGGGCCATGTTGGGCCGAAATAGGCCGTATGGCCCAACGGGCTTGTGGGCCTCACACGGGTAAAACGACACAAACGCGTGGAGAATATTGGGTCAAGTTGTGTAATTCGCATGGTCGAGGCCATTTCTGGGCTATGTGGGCCCGCATTATGGGCATTGGGCCCATTTTCATTGATTAACTATTAAGGTTGCACAGGTCGCCCGAGATGACTGTGGACCTACTTATGGGTCGATAAGTAGACCTAGACCCCCAACCTGATATGAAATGACTGTTATGCCCCTATGACTTAAAATGACTATTATGCCCCTATGGTATAATATGACTGTATGCCTTATGTTATGACTGTATATGAGCATGCCACGATATATATATATGTTGCATACATGTGTGATATTGTAACACCCCATACCCGAGTCTGGGGCTAAGACTGGATACGAGACATTACTATGCTTGAACTTGCTTAAACTTGTATTTAAGGGCTATAAAATTTTGTTCCGAATTAAAAACTTCTCTTTCTTGAACAACTCATGCATCTCATAGGCCTACGAGGCCTTAAACACATATCTGGAAACTTTCGGAATTCAATCAAAAAATTTTCCTTAGGGTCACACGCCCATGTGGCTTGGGACACGCCCGTGTACCCTTAAGACACGCCCATGTCTTCCAACCGTGGTCGACACTGACTATATTCACACAGCCTGGGGCACACGCCCATGTTCTGACCGTGTGTCACACATGGCCTAAACAAACGGCCGTGGGATTAGTCCGTAGTCTAATCTAACTTAAAGTACTAAGGTGCAGGGGACGCACGGCCTAGACACACACCCGTGTGTCTATCCGTGTGGGCACTTGAAGGCTATTTACCAAGCCAATTGTCACCCTGAAATCAAGATCAATCTCATATTCAATCCAACAACTCAAATTACTACATCTTTCATGAACAATACTACATGCTTCATTGATATCGATAAACATACATACTTAGTCAATCTTGGCCATATACAAAAGAATAATAAACTTGATAGCCCATACTTTTGCCCTTTTTTTTTCAACATATTCTTAAAATGAAATGTTCCTATACATGCCATACTTAATATAAACATCTTGGTTATACCAAAATAGCGATTGACAGTGTGCTCCGAGCTCTGATGATGATGATCCACGAGATTAGCTTGGCGGGACTACATGGAAAGAAAGAATAAAAGACGTAAGCATTTAGCTTAGTAAGTTTGCATATAATTCACATAACATCATACTTGTTTAACATAAACCATTTGGCATAAACAATGGCATCATAATTTCAGCTATTTAAGCTTACTTAGTCTTACTGATTCTTACATATCTCATGATACTTACTAGTCTCATGCTCGTGAGGTAAACAAAGTACATGTATCACTTGATCACATAGATCAGCATACTTTACTATAATAATCATAATCTCTAATTCATCATTCATAACATGAATAATACCCATTTTCCAACTTGATAATAGCTTTGCATACTTAATTTTCTTGCTATCTCATTTAAACTTTACTCATTTAAGCTTTACTCATTTGCCCGATGAATTTCTATGAATAACCAAGGATACTAAATCTCATCCCACATATAAATCGATGCCAAAGCCATAGGCTAGATATGGTCTTACATGGAATCTCTCATCTTGGTATCGATGCCATGTCTTGACATGGACTTACTCAAAGTCTTCCTTGTGTGTTCCCTTAGGAACTTACCATTGCCATGTGTTGACATGGTCTTATTTGGTATCTTTACTCATGAACTGGTCAATGCCGAGTCTTGGCTTGGACTTACTTGAAATCTTCCTTGTTACTCACCAATGCCATTCCTTGGCTTGGACTTACATGGGATCTCTATCTCATGATAGCTTTTCAATGCCAAGACTTGTCTTGGACTTACATGACATCTTTGCTTGGAGACTCACCAATGCCATGCCTTGGCTTGGGCTTACATGGGTCTTCATCTCATAATAACTCTTCAATGCCAAGACTTGTCTTGGACTTACATGATAACTTTGCTTGATTGCCGATCCCATGCCTTGGCTTGGTCTTATACGGACTTTCTTATCTCATGTAGTAGATCGAGTATCCTAAGTAATTCAACTTCAATCGGGACTTTCTCATGCTTAATCTCATTGATTTCTTTATTTAACATAGCATTAAGCATTTCTATGGTGATAATGTACATTATACTAAGCAATTCAGTGATAGTAATCATAAAGCTTAGAAGTCATACAAACTTACCTCGATATACAGAATGTATGTCGATATGCAATTTAGTCCTCGACTTTGTTCTTGCCTCGGTTTCGATTCGGGCTTTGTTTTTCTTGATCTATAATAATAGTTGAGATCATTTAATAATCACATTGATTAAAATGACTCTTAACACATACTTTGGCAAAATTACTATTTTGCTCCTAAACTTTCTCATAATTACACTTTTGCCCCAAGGCTCGTAAAGTGATTTTTATTCATCTTTTGTGAACTTCGTGCTTATCTGATTCATTTTCTCAACTATAGCAATAACAAAATCTCACTATTTCTACCATGTATGGCAAATTTTATAATAATTACAAACTAGTCCTTACTAGCATTTCTCATGAAATTCACTTAGAAAAAGATGTTTATCTAACATCAAACTCTCATAATCTTCCATAAAAAATCATTTTACAAACATGTCATACATGGGTAGATTCTTGAACATGCATCTTAGCTCAACTTATAGCTAAAAATAGCTAATTCATGTTACGAGGACTCCAAAAACACGAAGAATATAAAAAATGGGGCTAAGATGAACTTACTAGCAAGCTTGAAAAATTGAAGAACCCTAGCTATGGCTTCCTTCAAGTTTTCGGCACTTGAGGAAGAAGATGAGAATGATTTTTGTCATTTTTTTCCTATTTTAATCATTTAATAGATAAATGACCAAAATGCCCTTCTCATTAAACTTTTACAAATTTTTAACTCATGTCCAATTTTGTCCAAAAATTATAATTTGGGAAAATTGCTATTTAAGGACTTCTAATTAATATTCTAAAGCTATTTAATACAAAGAGCTTCTAGAAACTCATATTTTGCAACTTTTGCAATTTAGTCCTAATGGACCCTTTAATGGAAATTTCCATAAAATTTCTACATGAAACTTTCATATCATCATGCAAACATCTCAAATACCTTAAAAACTCATTTTACTAACTCAGATTTTTGGTTTCGCACCACTATTCCGGCTAGGCCCTAAATCGGGCTGTTACAGATATGTTGCATGGGGATGGGATTATTATGATTGGAGGAAGTGTACTGTACTGGCAGCTCTGTTGCAAATACTGTTTAGTGCCGCAACTGGTGCTAATTTTGGAGTGTAAGGATGGGTGGGTGATTTTATCCCTACATGGAGTGTTGGGCTGGACGAAGTGGAGTGTAGAGGCTGGTTGGGTAGGATTTCTGATTGCATGACTGAACTGTACTATCACTGTAATGGGCTAAGGCCCACACTGATATTGATACTGATACTGTAATGGGCTAAGGCCCACACTGATACTGAGACTGTAATAGGCTAAGGCCCAACTGAATTGAACTGTGATTGATTTGGGCTTAGGCCCAGACTGTAATTTCATTGGCTATTTGCCTATATGGGGTTACATACTGAGTTTTCGTAAACTCACCCCTCTGTTTATCTGTGCAGGTAATCGCCAGTCTTAGGGATCGGTGCTGCGAGGGACTCGGAGGTGGCCACACAACCGCACCTGCTTCTATATTCGATTCTTATTTGAAATAATTTTATTTGGGTATTTAGTTTGTAATAAGGCCTCTTTAAATTTTTAACTTTTAGTTTGGGATTTTAATTATTTAAATTCATACTGATAGTTGTAGGACAAGTATTTTCAAAAGATGAAGGCTTTTTTTTAAACACCACGTTTTCGTAAAATAATATAAAAGCTTCTGCATCAAACATTGTTTTAAAGTATAGTAATAAACTCATACGATCAACTTTATAGTAATAAACTCATATGATCAACTTTCTGCTAGAAACAACTAGAGTTTTAAAATGAACAAGATACCCTAAAATTCCTGATAAGATCATAAACAAGATTTAGTAATAGAACAAATTTTTCAATGAAACTACATTTTTGAAAAACACTTCAATGTGATATCACCAGATCCGGCCATAACGTCTATGCCGGGTTTGGGGTGTTACAGTATAACCTTGGCTTATATGGCATGTAATAGGCTAATGGTGGATGTTTTGTGATATTCTTAAGCACATATGTGGTAGCTTGATGTAATTGTATTATTGTTGTGTCAAGTAGATATTTGAGGTATGTATGCTTAATTCTAGTGAAGGCATGAGTAGTTGATGCTAATCAAGCATGAATTGGTAAGTTTTTTTATTTGATGTGGTATGCATGGATGGCTTGAAAGTTTAGTTTGATAATGGTTGTTATTTGATTGAAATGTGGTGTCAATGGTGACATATTGGTTAGGCACATAGGATGGTTAATTAACTTGATTTGAGTGGTTTAAAATGCATTCCAAAGTCTTGTGAACATGTTTGTAAGTGTATAATTAGGTACCTAAGCATTTGGATGTGAAATGAGCATGTTTTAGGACATTTTTCGGCATACACGGCCAGGGACTCGAGCTATCACATGACCGTGTGTCACACAGAGGCAACCACATGGGCATGTCCCCTATTATGCTAAGTGCAGGATTCATACGGGCTGGTACACGGCCTGCGACATGGCAGTATGGCCCAAGTCAGTAGCTAACACGGGCTGGGACACGGGTGTGTGAGCCAAGTTAGTAAGCTCCATAGCCGAAGCACATGGGCGTGTGGAGTAGCCATACGGCCATGTCTGGAGCCACACGGTTTGGGCTCTGTCAAACGGCCTAGCCACACGGTCATGTGACCCCTGTTTTGAAATTTTTCATTTTTGTCCCAAATCTCCTATTTTGTTTCAAATTGGTTCCTAATTGTTCCTAAACTATTTTAAAGGCCTCGTAGGCTAAGGCCCGTAAATATATATTCTACCTCAATCTAAATTATTTATGAAACTGTTAATTAATTTGGAAAACTTGATGTTATTTGTTATTGATTGTTCTGAATTGTATGATAATACTTGGTAACCCTAATTCAATGACGGATACGGGTTATGGGTGTTACAACTATGGTCTTACACATTATACCCCATGTTTAATGTCCTGGCAAACTCCATATGTTGCCATATCCGAGTTATGGTCTTACACCTTAAACCTCTTTTGAGGTGTCACCCCGAAGGACCAGTCGATAACTGTCGTCACGGTTTCATTCTAGCCAGCCATTAGCTAACATTCCACAATTTCGTCTAACTCCCTTGAATTCCCATTTTAATCTGCCCATTTCAATTTGCCCATTCCTCCAATGCTTCAATTATTTCTATCCCCATCTACTCCTTCCAAGTAAAATCCTCTGTACTTCGCATATATAATGAACATGCTTTTCTCACAAAAATAAGGCACTAGAAGCAAACATGCAGTACACTAATTATCTAAACATCGTAGGGTAACCATTAGACAATCAACAAGCATTCATACAAACATTCACATACTTTTACAATGATATACATCCATAACATACCCATTCATCATTTTTATGCACAAACATGGTCCAAGACATAACGTAGAACAGACACGAAGGTATTTCAACCAAAGACACAACATCATTGATCACCCAATGGTAGAGTACAAAATCTCACCTTTCTTCTTTTAGACTGGTCACCTAAGCTTGTCCAATCGCCAGAGTCTCCTTCACCTTCGTAGCTAAGCATGACAACCACTTATCAATTAATTTGAAGGTATTTAACCTTAAACCCCAAACCCAAATTACAGAAGCTTGTTAGGAGCTTTGACCCTCCTTTTTCTCAAAATTTCTAACACAGAAAGGTTGATAAGTTTATCAGTTTCTCGATTTCTCTATATCCTGACTTCATTTCTCACCACATCAACTCTATGCAGAGCTCTCCCAAGTTTTTCTCTTCTTCAGAGCAACCAAAAAAGACAAAACTAGTAAGAAGAAAGTTAGTAAACAGAATTGGAGAGGAGTTTTCCTTCCTTTAGATTATCCACGATTTCTCTATATATACAACTCTCATACACGACCTCCCAATCTCTTTTATCCAATCACTGATAATTATTATGTCCTCCACTTAAGAATAGTGTAACACCCCAAACCCGGCCAAGAAGTTAGGCCCGAATCTGGCGTGCCACATGGAAGTGTTTTTCAAAAATCATCTTTACCTTATTGTTAAAAACTTGTTTGACTGTCCAACGATTCTGACCTCTCTTACCTTAATCTCAAATATCTTACTGTACGCTTTTCATCTACTGCTCCCACTTATTTCTATTGAAAATAGGTTCACTAAGGAATCCATACATATCAATTATAACTCCTAATTCGCTTTGAACAATTTTATACGATTTATCCAAGACAGAATAGAATACCCCGAAGTCATTCAGAACCAGTCTCACTAAAATTAACATATCTCAGAATATAATATTCCTTTTCCTCTCTGTTTCTTCCATATTAAAATAGACACGGTAAGCTTTAATCTGATATATTATTCACTTTGTAATTCCTTTTATCCTATTTTTCGTGATTTTTCAAATACACCTCACTGTTGCTGACCGAAACTGTTTTATTACAAAATACGTTTACCACAACGAGCATACGCACGTCTGAGTGATCACGGATGCCGGTTATCGGTTTTCTTCAGTATTTCTACCGAACCACAGAATATTTCATGTAAACTTTCATAGAGATGTGAGATTTACTCACCATTTCAATCATAAATTCGGAAGGGTACGGGATTACACACCTTATTCAGAATCTGTAACACGATACTCTCCGCGACACCTAAAGGTACAATCGGTCAACTATTAATCCAAAACCCAATTTACAACTTCAACTGAATATTGCGATTGATTAACAATCTATCACTTACCAACAATCCGAGTCTCTTATTACGAGGGATAGGTGTTCGATTGGCCCTCCGATAAAGTACTTCGAGCCCTTAGAAGTGATTAACACAAAAACAATGTTAGCCACACCTTATTCAGCTTGAGAAAGAATCACCACAATACACCCCTTTCACCTATATACGGTTTGGAAGAAAAAGAAAAAGAAATGAAAAGAGGAATATACGATCACTTACCGATTTGATTAAGAAGAGATTGACCAACACGAAAGGAAAAGAAATGGTGAAGAAGTAGGGTGGTAATAGGTTCGGCTATGGAGAGAATCGAACAATGATATTCGGCTATCAAGGAAGGTGGAAAGAAAATGAGTATGTGACCAAACAAAAGAGAAAAGCAATGCACTATTGTGCTAATATGTTTCGGCAAGGAGGGTTGCAAAATTTGAAGAAATGACACAAAGTTGCCAAAGGGGATTTTTTGCCAAAACACTACTAAGTCTTAACCAAATGCCAAAATAAAAAAAATTCAGCTACCTATTCTCCCCAAAACTGTCCACATGCATCCCCCCTGGGATAAGAGTTTGGCCACCCAAGCTTTCCATAACATCACCCACGAAATAAGCCTCATGTCCCCCTTTTTTTCCTATTTCTCTTGATTCCTTTCCCCAACTTCCACCTTGCCTTATTTCTTTAGCCTCCATTCCAAAAATAAAGAAGTCAAACTTGCCATAAATACCTCTTGGCCGACACTTAAGGAAAGTGTGCAAAAATATTAGTCAAAATTTGCACACAAAGTGATTCGAACCTCTTCCCTTCAAGTCCATCATGTGGCATCATATCCTTCTTACCAATAGCTCATTTATGCAAGCACTTTACTCATTTATTTCTATAAGTCTTGATGCCACTTACAAACTCTCCTTAATAGGCTTAATCACAAAATTTTACTAATGCCCAACTCGAACCCGAAACTTCATAGAAACCTCGAAACCTTCCAAATTCACTTAACTAATAAGTCCAATTTGCAATAACACTATTCTCATATTCTCGAAAATTTTAAACACTCCTAAGCCTAAGGCCCAATGGGCCCAATCCTACTAGGCCCAATTTTGGGATGTTACAATTCTACCCTCCTTAAAGAAATTTCGTCCTCGAAATTTCCAACCAACTACTAAACGCACCATTCAAAACACACCAATATGCTTTCGCTGCGCACTCTAATCTTTCACATAATCTTGAATCCTCTTTCACACAACCAAATGTCTAACCACAGAAGCAAACAGTTATCTACCATTTATACTTAGAATTTTCTACATCCAATCATCACGTCCAACCAAAACATACCTGACTTGATGGTGATGAAACAATCCCGAGCCGTATGCTCCTAGATTCGCATCTCAAGCATGCTCTTGACCTCCTCTAGCATTCTCCCGGATGACGCCTTCTACAATAATCGCAAGCCAGAAAGTTTGGACGTGCCTTAACACGCTTTACGGAACGAGACTGCGACCCAAAAGAACCGCGATCTATTTTCTTCTTACAGTCTACAGACCCAACTCGAAGTGCTTCACCGATTCCTTTAACCTTCTCCAATACTTCCTTGACTATCTGAGTCAGCTCATCAATTCCAGCTCGATCATGAGACCCCGTTTCAGCCACTGGCGATGCTAACGCCTCCCTTTCAAAAACATGCCTCGGTGCCAAAGATCTAGCCCTAGCACCTCAGCCTCTACCACGTCCACGTCTACCGCGTCCACGTCTACTAGCGTTCATGTTTGCTAAGTCGATATAATCTGATTAAGAATTTTATGAATCATTGTGCTATTTCAGTGTTTATTAAACAATGTTTTACGGAGTACAAGAAGTAAAGTTGTTTTCGCAAAACGCATCCTAAAGTCTCACATCTAAAACTAAAAGTTCTATAGTGTTCCTATAGTCATATCACAATAATCATAAAACGAAAATAAATACTTACTTGACTTAGTGCCGGATACCCGTGGTGCCATACTTCCTTCAAAACATGCATTTATAATTTAAAATTCAAAACAATTTTAGAAACGTTTTTGAACCCAAACCACAGCCGAGTTTTGAAACTGCGCTCTGATACCATTAAATGTAACACCCCAAACCCGGCCTAGAAGTTAGGCCCGAATCTGGCGTGCCACATGGAAGTGTTTTACAAAAATCATCTTTAACATATTGTTAAAAACTTGTTTGAGAATTATAGCCTCTTGTTAAAACCCAAAACACTTAAGTAATTGTGTCAACGTGAAAACATAATTATCTTTAATAAACCTTTTCGGTTGCAAAAGCATATTTGAAATAACAATTTACGAAAATGTGACGTTTGAAATAGAGTTGCAAAAACATTTTGAAACATTGCGGAAACGTAGATAAAATACAAGTATTTCTGAGAGATTGATTGATGAATCACAAATCAAGGAATTGAACTTTAAATCCGTGACTTTTGAAAATGTCGTTAATAATTTGAAAGAAAGTTCGAGTTAAATCATATTTGTAAAAGTTTATTTTGAAATCCATTTGTTAATCAATTTCGGAAAAACCTTTATTTACGTTTTTAGAAAAATTCCCGTTTTAAACAATTTAAGAGAAATAATAAAAACATCCCAACCATAAAGCAAAAATAAAAAAAATAGTTCAGAGGCCTTATTACAACTTAAACCAAAATAGCAAAAATAATAAAATAAACGGAAATAGAAATTTAAAATTTAATAACACCATTTCTGAAGTATGGCCTCCACAAAGTCATCCATGGCCCAAGTCTACCTCACGGAGCATTACCTACAGGGATTAAGAAAAGAAGGGGGGTGAGTTATAAGAACTCAATGCATAATCCCCTTACCATCCTCCACTGGATCGGAACACACATAGCAATATTTTGGGCCTAATCCCATTTACAATTATAACATAATAACATGTACATAATATGCATGTGATATACAATTCCCAAACCAAACCTAGTTTCCATCCGCTACACACCACCCGTACCAACCAGCACACCTGTGGGGAGCTTTAGTCACCCACCCCGCCAACACACCAAACTGGGCATTAAGCCATATATCAAACTACGCATTAAGCCATATGTCAAACTGAGCATTAAGCCATATATCAAACTGGGCATGAAGCCATATATCAAACTGGGCATTAAGCCATATATCAAACTGGGCATTAAGCCATTAGAATTTTGTAGCAAAGCTACCAGAACTTCTCTTCGTCAAATATCCCAACCCATGCAAATCATGTATATAATATGCACATTCAATTACTACAATCCATTCATATAATTATTACAAACATATGGCTCATCAAGTAAAATATCAAATTTGGCCCATTTAGCAAAATATCAGATTGGCCCATTAGCAAATATCAAACGGCCCATATAGCAACATATTTCAATTTGGCCCATAAAGGGTAATTTCGTAATTCGGTCCATAAGGACATTTCGTAATTCGGCCCATTAGGGGCATTTTCATAATTCGGCCCATTAGGGGCATTTTCATAATTTGGCCCGTAAGGGCATTTTCATAATTCAGTAATCGTACCCACTAAGGGTAATTTGGTAATTTACCCTCTAAGGGTATGATGGTAATTTCGCAACCTAGGCTTAATCACTAATTTGGGGCATAAAATCGAAACTGTCCATCTGCGTCATACTGACTAAACTGACTATAACTCATGTTACGAAACTCGAAATCTAAATCCGTAAATTTTCCTTGAAACTAGACTCGTATATCTTTCTACTATAATTTTTTCCAGAATTTTTAGCTCAACCATTTAGTACAGTTTATTCCTTAAATTTTCCCTTGTTTCATTGTCCAATGATTCTGACCTCTCTTACCTTAATCTTGAATATCTTACTGTACGCTTTTCATCTACTGCTCCCACTTGTTTCTTTTGAAAATAGGTTCACTAAGGAATCCATACATATCAATTATAACTCTTAATTCACTTTGTACAATTTTATACGATTTTTCCAAGATAGCACAGAATACCTCGAAGTCATTCAGAACCAGTCTCACTAAAATTAACATATCTCAGAATATAATATTCATTTTCCTTCTCCATTTCTTCCATATTAAAATAGACACAGTAAGCTTTAATCTGATATATTATTCACTTTGTAATTCCTTTTATCCTATTTTTCCTGATTTTTCAAATACACCTTGCTGTTTCTGACCGAAACTATTTTATTACAAAATACGTTTACCACAACGAGCATACGCACGTCCGAGTGATCACGGATGCCGGTTATCGGTTTTCTTCGGTATTTCTACCGAATCACAGAATATTTCATGTAAAGTTTCAGAGAGATGTGAGATTTACTCACCATTTCAAACATAAATTCGGAAGTGTACGGGATTACACACCTTATTCGGAATCCGCAACACGATACTCTCCGCGGCACCTAAAGGTACAATCGGTCAACTATTAGTCCAAAACCCAATTTACAACTTCAACCAAATATTGCGACTGATTAACAATCTATCACTTACCAACAATCCGAGTCTCTTATTACGAGGGATAGGTGTTCGATTGGCCCTCCGATAAAGTACTTCGAGTCCTTAGAATTGATTAACACAAAAACAATGTTAGCGACACCTTATTCGGCTTGAGAAAGAATCACCACAATACACCCCCTTCACCTATATACGGTTTGGAAGAAAAAGAAAAAGAAATGAATAGAGGAATATACGATCACTTACCGATTTGATTAAGAAGAGATTGTCCTACACGAAAGGAAAAGAAATGGTGAAGAAGTAGGGTGGTAATAGGTTCGGCTATGGAGAGAATCGAACAATGATATTCGACTATCAAGGAAGGTGGAAAGAAAATGAGTATGTGACCAAACAAAAGAGAAAAGCAATGCACTATTGTGCTAATATGTTTCGGCAAGGAGGGTTGCAAAATTTGAAGAAATGACACAAAGTTGCCAAAGGGGATTTTTTGCCAAAACACTACTAAGTCTTAACCAAATGCCAAAATAAAAAAAATTCAGCTACCTATTCTCCCCAAAACCGTCCACATGCATCCCCCCTAGGATAAGAGTTTGGCCACCCAAGCTTTCCATAACATCACCCACGAAATAAGCCTCATGTCCCCCTTTTTTTCCTATTTCTCTTGATTCTTTTCCCCAACTTCCACCTTGCCTTATTTCTTTAGCCCCCATTCCAAAAATAAAGAAGTCAAACTTGTCATAAATACCTCTTGGCCGACACTTAAGGAAAGAGTGCAAAAATATTAGTCAAAATTTGCACACAAAGTGATTCGAACCTCTTCCCTTCAAGTCTATCATGTGGTATCATATCCTTCTTACCAATAGCTCATTTATGCAAGCACTTTACTCATTTATTTCTATAAGTCTTGATGCCAATTACAAACTCTCCTTAATAGGCTTAATCACAAAATTTTACTAAGGCCCAACTCGAACCCGGAACTTCATAGAAACTTCGAAACCTTCCAAATTCACTTAACTAATAAGTCCAATTTGCAATAACACCATTCTCATATTCTCGAAAATTTTAAACACTCCTAAGCCCAAGGCCCAATGGGCCCAATCCTACTAGGCCCAATTTCAGGATGTTACAATTCTACCCTCCTTAAAGAAATTTCATCTTCGAAATTTCCAACCAACTACTAAACGCACCATTCAAAACACACCAATATGCTTTCGCTGCGCACTCTAATCTTTCACATAATCTTGAATCCTCTTTCACACAACCAAATGTCTAACCACAGAAGCAAACAGTTATCTACCATTTATACTTAGAATTTTCTACATCCAATCATCACGTCCAACCAAAACATACCTGACTTGATGGTGATGAAACAATCCCGAGCCTTATGCTCCTAGATTCGCATCTCAAGCATGCTCTTGACCTCCTCTAGCATTCTCCCGGATGACGCCTTCTACAATAATCGCAAGCCAGAAAGTTTGGACGTGCCTTAACACGCTTTACGGAACGAGACTGCGACCCAAAAGAACCGCGATCTATTTTCTTCTTACAGTCTACAGACCCAACTCGAAGTGCTTCACCGATTCCTTTAACCTTCTCCAATACTTCCTTGACTATCTGAGTCAGCTCATCAATTCCAGCTCGATCATGAGACCCCGTTTCAGCCACTGGCGATGCTAACGCCTCCCTTTCAAAAACATGCCTCGGTGCCAAAGATCTAGCCCTAGCACCTCAGCCTCTACCACGTCCACGTCTACCGCGTCCACGTCTACTAGCGTTCATGTTTGCTAAGTCGATATAATCTGATTAAGAATTTTATGAATCATTGTGCTATTTCAGTGTTTATTAAACAATGTTTTACGGAGTACAAGAAGTAAAGTTGTTTTCGCAAAACGCATCCTAAAGTCTCACATCTAAAACTAAAAGTTCTATAGTGTTCCTATAGTCATATCACAATAATCATAAAACGAAAATAAATACTTACTTGACTTAGTGCCGGATACCCGTGGTGCCATACTTCCTTCAAAACATGCATTTATAATTTAAAATTCAAAACAATTTTAGAAACGTTTTTGAACCCAAACCACAGCCGAGTTTTGAAACTGCGCTCTGATACCATTAAATGTAACACCCCAAACCCGGCCTAGAAGTTAGGCCCGAATCTGGCGTGCCACATGGAAGTGTTTTACAAAAATCATCTTTAACATATTGTTAAAAACTTGTTTGAGAATTATAGCCTCTTGTTAAAACCCAAAACACTTAAGTAATTGTGTCAACGTGAAAACATAATTATCTTTAATAAACCTTTTCGGTTGCAAAAGCATATTTGAAATAACAATTTACGAAAATGTGACGTTTGAAATAGAGTTGCAAAAACATTTTGAAACATTGCGGAAACGTAGATAAAATACAAGTATTTCTGAGAGATTGATTGATGAATCACAAATCAAGGAATTGAACTTTAAATCCGTGACTTTTGAAAATGTCGTTAATAATTTGAAAGAAAGTTCGAGTTAAATCATATTTGTAAAAGTTTATTTTGAAATCCATTTGTTAATCAATTTCGGAAAAACCTTTATTTACGTTTTTAGAAAAATTCCCGTTTTAAACAATTTAAGAGAAATAATAAAAACATCCCAACCATAAAGCAAAAATAAAAAAAATAGTTCAGAGGCCTTATTACAACTTAAACCAAAATAGCAAAAATAATAAAATAAACGGAAATAGAAATTTAAAATTTAATAACACCATTTCTGAAGTATGGCCTCCACAAAGTCATCCATGGCCCAAGTCTACCTCACGGAGCATTACCTACAGGGATTAAGAAAAGAAGGGGGGTGAGTTATAAGAACTCAATGCATAATCCCCTTACCATCCTCCACTGGATCGGAACACACATAGCAATATTTTGGGCCTAATCCCATTTACAATTATAACATAATAACATGTACATAATATGCATGTGATATACAATTCCCAAACCAAACCTAGTTTCCATCCGCTACACACCACCCGTACCAACCAGCACACCTGTGGGGAGCTTTAGTCACCCACCCCGCCAACACACCAAACTGGGCATTAAGCCATATATCAAACTACGCATTAAGCCATATGTCAAACTGAGCATTAAGCCATATATCAAACTGGGCATGAAGCCATATATCAAACTGGGCATTAAGCCATATATCAAACTGGGCATTAAGCCATTAGAATTTTGTAGCAAAGCTACCAGAACTTCTCTTCGTCAAATATCCCAACCCATGCAAATCATGTATATAATATGCACATTCAATTACTACAATCCATTCATATAATTATTACAAACATATGGCTCATCAAGTAAAATATCAAATTTGGCCCATTTAGCAAAATATCAGATTGGCCCATTAGCAAATATCAAACGGCCCATATAGCAACATATTTCAATTTGGCCCATAAAGGGTAATTTCGTAATTCGGTCCATAAGGACATTTCGTAATTCGGCCCATTAGGGGCATTTTCATAATTCGGCCCATTAGGGGCATTTTCATAATTTGGCCCGTAAGGGCATTTTCATAATTCAGTAATCGTACCCACTAAGGGTAATTTGGTAATTTACCCTCTAAGGGTATGATGGTAATTTCGCAACCTAGGCTTAATCACTAATTTGGGGCATAAAATCGAAACTGTCCATCTGCGTCATACTGACTAAACTGACTATAACTCATGTTACGAAACTCGAAATCTAAATCCGTAAATTTTCCTTGAAACTAGACTCGTATATCTTTCTACTATAATTTTTTCCAGAATTTTTAGCTCAACCATTTAGTACAGTTTATTCCTTAAATTTTCCCTTGTTTCATTGTCCAATGATTCTGACCTCTCTTACCTTAATCTTGAATATCTTACTGTACGCTTTTCATCTACTGCTCCCACTTGTTTCTTTTGAAAATAGGTTCACTAAGGAATCCATACATATCAATTATAACTCTTAATTCACTTTGTACAATTTTATACGATTTTTCCAAGATAGCACAGAATACCTCGAAGTCATTCAGAACCAGTCTCACTAAAATTAACATATCTCAGAATATAATATTCATTTTCCTTCTCCATTTCTTCCATATTAAAATAGACACAGTAAGCTTTAATCTGATATATTATTCACTTTGTAATTCCTTTTATCCTATTTTTCCTGATTTTTCAAATACACCTTGCTGTTTCTGACCGAAACTATTTTATTACAAAATACGTTTACCACAACGAGCATACGCACGTCCGAGTGATCACGGATGCCGGTTATCGGTTTTCTTCGGTATTTCTACCGAATCACAGAATATTTCATGTAAAGTTTCAGAGAGATGTGAGATTTACTCACCATTTCAAACATAAATTCGGAAGTGTACGGGATTACACACCTTATTCGGAATCCGCAACACGATACTCTCCGCGGCACCTAAAGGTACAATCGGTCAACTATTAGTCCAAAACCCAATTTACAACTTCAACCAAATATTGCGACTGATTAACAATCTATCACTTACCAACAATCCGAGTCTCTTATTACGAGGGATAGGTGTTCGATTGGCCCTCCGATAAAGTACTTCGAGTCCTTAGAATTGATTAACACAAAAACAATGTTAGCGACACCTTATTCGGCTTGAGAAAGAATCACCACAATACACCCCCTTCACCTATATACGGTTTGGAAGAAAAAGAAAAAGAAATGAATAGAGGAATATACGATCACTTACCGATTTGATTAAGAAGAGATTGTCCTACACGAAAGGAAAAGAAATGGTGAAGAAGTAGGGTGGTAATAGGTTCGGCTATGGAGAGAATCGAACAATGATATTCGACTATCAAGGAAGGTGGAAAGAAAATGAGTATGTGACCAAACAAAAGAGAAAAGCAATGCACTATTGTGCTAATATGTTTCGGCAAGGAGGGTTGCAAAATTTGAAGAAATGACACAAAGTTGCCAAAGGGGATTTTTTGCCAAAACACTACTAAGTCTTAACCAAATGCCAAAATAAAAAAAATTCAGCTACCTATTCTCCCCAAAACCGTCCACATGCATCCCCCCTAGGATAAGAGTTTGGCCACCCAAGCTTTCCATAACATCACCCACGAAATAAGCCTCATGTCCCCCTTTTTTTCCTATTTCTCTTGATTCTTTTCCCCAACTTCCACCTTGCCTTATTTCTTTAGCCCCCATTCCAAAAATAAAGAAGTCAAACTTGTCATAAATACCTCTTGGCCGACACTTAAGGAAAGAGTGCAAAAATATTAGTCAAAATTTGCACACAAAGTGATTCGAACCTCTTCCCTTCAAGTCTATCATGTGGTATCATATCCTTCTTACCAATAGCTCATTTATGCAAGCACTTTACTCATTTATTTCTATAAGTCTTGATGCCAATTACAAACTCTCCTTAATAGGCTTAATCACAAAATTTTACTAAGGCCCAACTCGAACCCGGAACTTCATAGAAACTTCGAAACCTTCCAAATTCACTTAACTAATAAGTCCAATTTGCAATAACACCATTCTCATATTCTCGAAAATTTTAAACACTCCTAAGCCCAAGGCCCAATGGGCCCAATCCTACTAGGCCCAATTTCAGGATGTTACAATTCTACCCTCCTTAAAGAAATTTCATCTTCGAAATTTCCAACCAACTACTAAACGCACCATTCAAAACACACCAATATGCTTTCGCTGCGCACTCTAATCTTTCACATAATCTTGAATCCTCTTTCACACAACCAAATGTCTAACCACAGAAGCAAACAGTTATCTACCATTTATACTTAGAATTTTCTACATCCAATCATCACGTCCAACCAAAACATACCTGACTTGATGGTGATGAAACAATCCCGAGCCTTATGCTCCTAGATTCGCATCTCAAGCATGCTCTTGACCTCCTCTAGCATTCTCCCGGATGACGCCTTCTACAATAATCGCAAGCCAGAAAGTTTGGACGTGCCTTAACACGCTTTACGGAACGAGACTGCGACCCAAAAGAACCGCGATCTATTTTCTTCTTACAGTCTACAGACCCAACTCGAAGTGCTTCACCGATTCCTTTAACCTTCTCCAATACTTCCTTGACTATCTGAGTCAGCTCATCAATTCCAGCTCGATCATGAGACCCCATTTCAGCCACTGGCGATGCTAACGCCTCCCTTTCAAAAACATGCCTCGGTGCCAAAGATCTAGCCCTAGCACCTCAGCCTCTACCACGTCCACGTCTACCGCGTCCACGTCTACTAGCGTTCATGTTTGCTAAGTCGATATAATCTGATTAAGAATTTTATGAATCATTGTGCTATTTCAGTGTTTATTAAACAATGTTTTACGGAGTACAAGAAGTAAAGTTGTTTTCGCAAAACGCATCCTAAAGTCTCACATCTAAAACTAAAAGTTCTATAGTGTTCCTATAGTCATATCACAATAATCATAAAACGAAAATAAATACTTACTTGACTTAGTGCCGGATACCCGTGGTGCCATACTTCCTTCAAAACATGCATTTATAATTTAAAATTCAAAACAATTTTAGAAACGTTTTTGAACCCAAACCACAGCCGAGTTTTGAAACTGCGCTCTGATACCATTAAATGTAACACCCCAAACCCGGCCTAGAAGTTAGGCCCGAATCTGGCGTGCCACATGGAAGTGTTTTACAAAAATCATCTTTAACATATTGTTAAAAACTTGTTTGAGAATTATAGCCTCTTGTTAAAACCCAAAACACTTAAGTAATTGTGTCAACGTGAAAACATAATTATCTTTAATAAACCTTTTCGGTTGCAAAAGCATATTTGAAATAACAATTTACGAAAATGTGACGTTTGAAATAGAGTTGCAAAAACATTTTGAAACATTGCGGAAACGTAGATAAAATACAAGTATTTCTGAGAGATTGATTGATGAATCACAAATCAAGGAATTGAACTTTAAATCCGTGACTTTTGAAAATGTCGTTAATAATTTGAAAGAAAGTTCGAGTTAAATCATATTTGTAAAAGTTTATTTTGAAATCCATTTGTTAATCAATTTCGGAAAAACCTTTATTTACGTTTTTAGAAAAATTCCCGTTTTAAACAATTTAAGAGAAATAATAAAAACATCCCAACCATAAAGCAAAAATAAAAAAAATAGTTCAGAGGCCTTATTACAACTTAAACCAAAATAGCAAAAATAATAAAATAAACGGAAATAGAAATTTAAAATTTAATAACACCATTTCTGAAGTATGGCCTCCACAAAGTCATCCATGGCCCAAGTCTACCTCACGGAGCATTACCTACAGGGATTAAGAAAAGAAGGGGGTGAGTTATAAGAACTCAATGCATAATCCCCTTACCATCCTCCACTGGATCGGAACACACATAGCAATATTTTGGGCCTAAGCCCATTTACAATTATAACATAATAACATGTACATAATATGCATGTGATATACAATTCCCAAACCAAACCTAGTTTCCATCCGCTACACACCACCCGTACCAACCAGCACACCTGTGGGGAGCTTTAGTCACCCACCCCGCCAACACACCAAACTGGGCATTAAGCCATATATCAAACTACGCATTAAGCCATATGTCAAACTGAGCATTAAGCCATATATCAAACTGGGCATGAAGCCATATATCAAACTGGGCATTAAGCCATATATCAAACTGGGCATTAAGCCATTAGAATTTTGTAGCAAAGCTACCAGAACTTCTCTTCGTCAAATATCCCAACCCATGCAAATCATGTATATAATATGCACATTCAATTACTACAATCCATTCATATAATTATTACAAACATATGGCTCATCAAGTAAAATATCAAATTTGGCCCATTTAGCAAAATATCAGATTGGCCCGTTAGCAAATATCAAACGGCCCATATAGCAACATATTTCAATTTGGCCCATAAAGGGTAATTTCGTAATTCGGTCCATAAGGACATTTCGTAATTCGGCCCATTAGGGGCATTTTCATAATTCGGCCCATTAGGGGCATTTTCATAATTTGGCCCGTAAGGGCATTTTCATAATTCAGTAATCGTACCCACTAAGGGTAATTTGGTAATTTACCCTCTAAGGGTATGATGGTAATTTCGCAACCTAGGCTTAATCACTAATTTGGGGCATAAAATCGAAACTGTCCATCTGCGTCATACTGACTAAACTGACTATAACTCATGTTACGAAACTCGAAATCTAAATCCGTAAATTTTCCTTGAAACTAGACTCGTATATCTTTCTACTATAATTTTTTCCAGAATTTTTAGCTCAACCATTTAGTACAGTTTATTCCTTAAATTTTCCCTTGTTTCATTGTCCAATGATTCTGACCTCTCTTACCTTAATCTTGAATATCTTACTGTACGCTTTTCATCTACTGCTCCCACTTGTTTCTTTTGAAAATAGGTTCATTAAGGAATCCATACATATCAATTATAACTCTTAATTCACTTTGTACAATTTTATACGATTTTTCCAAGATAGCACAGAATACCCCGAAGTCATTCAGAACCAGTCTCACTAAAATTAACATATCTCAGAATATAATATTCATTTTCCTTCTCCATTTCTTCCATATTAAAATAGACACAGTAAGCTTTAATCTGATATATTATTCACTTTGTAATTCCTTTTATCCTATTTTTCCTGATTTTTCAAATACACCTTACTGTTTCTGACCGAAACTATTTTATTACAAAATACGTTTACCACAACGAGCATACGCACGTCCGAGTGATCACGGATGCCGGTTATCGGTTTTCTTCGGTATTTCTACCGAATCACAGAATATTTCATGTAAAGTTTCAGAGAGATGTGAGATTTACTCACCATTTCAAACATAAATTCGGAAGTGTACGGGATTACACACCTTATTCGGAATCCGCAACACGATACTCTCCGCGGCACCTAAAGGTACAATCGGTCAACTATTAGTCCAAAACCCAATTTACAACTTCAACCAAATATTGCGACTGATTAACAATCTATCACTTACCAACAATCCGAGTCTCTTATTACGAGGGATAGGTGTTCGATTGGCCCTCCGATAAAGTACTTCGAGTCCTTAGAATTGATTAACACAAAAACAATGTTAGCGACACCTTATTCGGCTTGAGAAAGAATCACCACAATACACCCCCTTCACCTATATACGGTTTGGAAGAAAAAGAAAAAGAAATGAAAGAGGAATATACGATCACTTACCGATTTGATTAAGAAGAGATTGTCCTACACGAAAGGAAAAGAAATGGTGAAGAAGTAGGGTGGTAATAGGTTCGGCTATGGAGAGAATCGAACAATGATATTCGACTATCAAGGAAGGTGGAAAGAAAATGAGTATGTGACCAAACAAAAGAGAAAAGCAATGCACTATTGTGCTAATATGTTTCGGCAAGGAGGGTTGCAAAATTTGAAGAAATGACACAAAGTTGCCAAAGGGGATTTTTTGCCAAAACACTACTAAGTCTTAACCAAATGCCAAAATAAAAAAAATTCAGCTACCTATTCTCCCCAAAACCGTCCACATGCATCCCCCCTAGGATAAGAGTTTGGCCACCCAAGCTTTCCATAACATCACCCACGAAATAAGCCTCATGTCCCCCTTTTTTTCCTATTTCTCTTGATTCTTTTCCCCAACTTCCACCTTGCCTTATTTCTTTAGCCCCCATTCCAAAAATAAAGAAGTCAAACTTGTCATAAATACCTCTTGGCCGACACTTAAGGAAAGAGTGCAAAAATATTAGTCAAAATTTGCACACAAAGTGATTCGAACCTCTTCCCTTCAAGTCTATCATGTGGTATCATATCCTTCTTACCAATAGCTCATTTATGCAAGCACTTTACTCATTTATTTCTATAAGTCTTGATGCCAATTACAAACTCTCCTTAATAGGCTTAATCACAAAATTTTACTAAGGCCCAACTCGAACCCGGAACTTCATAGAAACTTCGAAACCTTCCAAATTCACTTAACTAATAAGTCCAATTTGCAATAACACCATTCTCATATTCTCGAAAATTTTAAACACTCCTAAGCCCAAGGCCCAATGGGCCCAATCCTACTAGGCCCAATTTCAGGATGTTACAATTCTACCCTCCTTAAAGAAATTTCATCTTCGAAATTTCCAACCAACTACTAAACGCACCATTCAAAACACACCAATATGCTTTCGCTGCGCACTCTAATCTTTCACATAATCTTGAATCCTCTTTCACACAACCAAATGTCTAACCACAGAAGCAAACAGTTATCTACCATTTATACTTAGAATTTTCTACATCCAATCATCACGTCCAACCAAAACATACCTGACTTGATGGTGATGAAACAATCCCGAGCCTTATGCTCCTAGATTCGCATCTCAAGCATGCTCTTGACCTCCTCTAGCATTCTCCCGGATGACGCCTTCTACAATAATCGCAAGCCAGAAAGTTTGGACGTGCCTTAACACGCTTTACGGAACGAGACTGCGACCCAAAAGAACCGCGATCTATTTTCTTCTTACAGTCTACAGACCCAACTCGAAGTGCTTCACCGATTCCTTTAACCTTCTCCAATACTTCCTTGACTATCTGAGTCAGCTCATCAATTCCAGCTCGATCATGAGACCCCGTTTCAGCCACTGGCGATGCTAACGCCTCCCTTTCAAAAACATGCCTCGGTGCCAAAGATCTAGCCCTAGCACCTCAGCCTCTACCACGTCCACGTCTACCGCGTCCACGTCTACTAGCGTTCATGTTTGCTAAGTCGATATAATCTGATTAAGAATTTTATGAATCATTGTGCTATTTCAGTGTTTATTAAACAATGTTTTACGGAGTACAAGAAGTAAAGTTGTTTTCGCAAAACGCATCCTAAAGTCTCACATCTAAAACTAAAAGTTCTATAGTGTTCCTATAGTCATATCACAATAATCATAAAACGAAAATAAATACTTACTTGACTTAGTGCCGGATACCCGTGGTGCCATACTTCCTTCAAAACATGCATTTATAATTTAAAATTCAAAACAATTTTAGAAACGTTTTTGAACCCAAACCACAGCCGAGTTTTGAAACTGCGCTCTGATACCATTAAATGTAACACCCCAAACCCGGCCTAGAAGTTAGGCCCGAATCTGGCGTGCCACATGGAAGTGTTTTACAAAAATCATCTTTAACATATTGTTAAAACTTGTTTGAGAATTATAGCCTCTTGTTAAAACCCAAAACACTTAAGTAATTGTGTCAACGTGAAAACATAATTATCTTTAATAAACCTTTTCGGTTGCAAAAGCATATTTGAAATAACAATTTACGAAAATGTGACGTTTGAAATAGAGTTGCAAAAACATTTTGAAACATTGCGGAAACGTAGATAAAATACAAGTATTTCTGAGAGATTGATTGATGAATCACAAATCAAGGAATTGAACTTTAAATCCGTGACTTTTGAAAATGTCGTTAATAATTTGAAAGAAAGTTCGAGTTAAATCATATTTGTAAAAGTTTATTTTGAAATCCATTTGTTAATCAATTTCGGAAAAACCTTTATTTACGTTTTTAGAAAAATTCCCGTTTTAAACAATTTAAGAGAAATAATAAAAACATCCCAACCATAAAGCAAAAATAAAAAAAATAGTTCAGAGGCCTTATTACAACTTAAACCAAAATAGCAAAAATAATAAAATAAACGGAAATAGAAATTTAAAATTTAATAACACCATTTCTGAAGTATGGCCTCCACAAAGTCATCCATGGCCCAAGTCTACCTCACGGAGCATTACCTACAGGGATTAAGAAAAGAAGGGGGTGAGTTATAAAACTCAATGCATAATCCCCTTACCATCCTCCACTGGATCGGAACACACATAGCAATATTTTGGGCCTAAGCCCATTTACAATTATAACATAATAACATGTACATAATATGCATGTGATATACAATTCCCAAACCAAACCTAGTTTCCATCCGCTACACACCACCCGTACCAACCAGCACACCTGTGGGGAGCTTTAGTCACCCACCCCGCCAACACACCAAACTGGGCATTAAGCCATATATCAAACTACGCATTAAGCCATATGTCAAACTGAGCATTAAGCCATATATCAAACTGGGCATGAAGCCATATATCAAACTGGGCATTAAGCCATATATCAAACTGGGCATTAAGCCATTAGAATTTTGTAGCAAAGCTACCAGAACTTCTCTTCGTCAAATATCCCAACCCATGCAAATCATGTATATAATATGCACATTCAATTACTACAATCCATTCATATAATTATTACAAACATATGGCTCATCAAGTAAAATATCAAATTTGGCCCATTTAGCAAAATATCAGATTGGCCCGTTAGCAAATATCAAACGGCCCATATAGCAACATATTTCAATTTGGCCCATAAAGGGTAATTTCGTAATTCGGTCCATAAGGACATTTCGTAATTCGGCCCATTAGGGGCATTTTCATAATTCGGCCCATTAGGGGCATTTTCATAATTTGGCCCGTAAGGGCATTTTCATAATTCAGTAATCGTACCCACTAAGGGTAATTTGGTAATTTACCCTCTAAGGGTATGATGGTAATTTCGCAACCTAGGCTTAATCACTAATTTGGGGCATAAAATCGAAACTGTCCATCTGCGTCATACTGACTAAACTGACTATAACTCATGTTACGAAACTCGAAATCTAAATCCGTAAATTTTCCTTGAAACTAGACTCGTATATCTTTCTACTATAATTTTTTCCAGAATTTTTAGCTCAACCATTTAGTACAGTTTATTCCTTAAATTTTCCCTTGTTTCATTGTCCAATGATTCTGACCTCTCTTACCTTAATCTTGAATATCTTACTGTACGCTTTTCATCTACTGCTCCCACTTGTTTCTTTTGAAAATAGGTTCATTAAGGAATCCATACATATCAATTATAACTCTTAATTCACTTTGTACAATTTTATACGATTTTTCCAAGATAGCACAGAATACCCCGAAGTCATTCAGAACCAGTCTCACTAAAATTAACATATCTCAGAATATAATATTCATTTTCCTTCTCCATTTCTTCCATATTAAAATAGACACAGTAAGCTTTAATCTGATATATTATTCACTTTGTAATTCCTTTTATCCTATTTTTCCTGATTTTTCAAATACACCTTACTGTTTCTGACCGAAACTATTTTATTACAAAATACGTTTACCACAACGAGCATACGCACGTCCGAGTGATCACGGATGCCGGTTATCGGTTTTCTTCGGTATTTCTACCGAATCACAGAATATTTCATGTAAAGTTTCAGAGAGATGTGAGATTTACTCACCATTTCAAACATAAATTCGGAAGTGTACGGGATTACACACCTTATTCGGAATCCGCAACACGATACTCTCCGCGGCACCTAAAGGTACAATCGGTCAACTATTAGTCCAAAACCCAATTTACAACTTCAACCAAATATTGCGACTGATTAACAATCTATCACTTACCAACAATCCGAGTCTCTTATTACGAGGGATAGGTGTTCGATTGGCCCTCCGATAAAGTACTTCGTGTCCTTAGAATTGATTAACACAAAAACAATGTTAGCGACACCTTATTCGGCTTGAGAAAGAATCACCACAATACACCCCCTTCACCTATATACGGTTTGGAAGAAAAAGAAAAAGAAATGAAAAGAGGAATATACGATCACTTACCGATTTGATTAAGAAGAGATTGTCCTACACGAAAGGAAAAGAAATGGTGAAGAAGTAGGGTGGTAATAGGTTCGGCTATGGAGAGAATCGAACAATGATATTCGACTATCAAGGAAGGTGGAAAGAAAATGAGTATGTGACCAAACAAAAGAGAAAAGCAATGCACTATTGTGCTAATATGTTTCGGCAAGGAGGGTTGCAAAATTTGAAGAAATGACACAAAGTTGCCAAAGGGGATTTTTTGCCAAAACACTACTAAGTCTTAACCAAATGCCAAAATAAAAAAAAATTCAGCTACCTATTCTCCCCAAAACCGTCCACATGCATCCCCCCTAGGATAAGAGTTTGGCCACCCAAGCTTTCCATAACATCACCCACGAAATAAGCCTCATGTCCCCCTTTTTTTCCTATTTCTCTTGATTCTTTTCCCCAACTTCCACCTTGCCTTATTTCTTTAGCCCCCATTCCAAAAATAAAGAAGTCAAACTTGTCATAAATACCTCTTGGCCGACACTTAAGGAAAGAGTGCAAAAATATTAGTCAAAATTTGCACACAAAGTGATTCGAACCTCTTCCCTTCAAGTCTATCATGTGGTATCATATCCTTCTTACCAATAGCTCATTTATGCAAGCACTTTACTCATTTATTTCTATAAGTCTTGATGCCAATTACAAACTCTCCTTAATAGGCTTAATCACAAAATTTTACTAAGGCCCAACTCGAACCCGGAACTTCATAGAAACTTCGAAACCTTCCAAATTCACTTAACTAATAAGTCCAATTTGCAATAACACCATTCTCATATTCTCGAAAATTTTAAACACTCCTAAGCCCAAGGCCCAATGGGCCCAATCCTACTAGGCCCAATTTCAAGATGTTACAATTCTACCCTCCTTAAAGAAATTTCATCTTCGAAATTTCCAACCAACTACTAAACGCACCATTCAAAACACACCAATATGCTTTCGCTGCGCACTCTAATCTTTCACATAATCTTGAATCCTCTTTCACACAACCAAATGTCTAACCACAGAAGCAAACAGTTATCTACCTTTTATACTTAGAATTTTCTACATCCAATCATCACGTCCAACCAAAACATACCTGACTTGATGGTGATGAAACAATCCCGAGCCTTATCCTCCTAGATCCGCATCTCAAGCATGCTCTTGACCTCCTCTAGCATTCTCCCGGATGACGCCTTCTACAATAATCGCAAGCCAGAAAGTTTGGACGTGCCTTAACACGCTTTACGGAACGAGACTGCGACCCAAAAGAATCGCGATCTATTTTCTTCTTACAGTCCACAGACCCAACTCGAAGTGCTTCACCGATTCCTTTAACCTCCTCCAATACTTCCTTAACTATCTGAGTCAGCTCGTCAATTCCAGCTCGATCATGAGACCCCGTTTCAGCCACTGGCGATGCTAACGCCTCCCTTTCGGAAACATGCCTCGGTGGCCGAAGATCTAGCCCTAGCACCTCAGCCTCTACCACATCCACATCTACCGCGTCCACGTCTACTAGCGTTCATGTTTGCTAAGTCGATATAATCTGATTAAGAGTTTTATGAATCATTGTGCTATTTCAGTGTTTATTAAACAATATTTTACAGAGTACAAGAAGTAAAGTTGTTTTCGCAAAACGCATCCTAAAGTCTCAATCTCTATAATTTCAACATCTAAAACTAAAAGTTCTAGAGTGTTCCTATAGTCATATCACAATAATCATAAAACGAAAACAAATACTTACTTGACTTGGTGCTGGATACCCGTGGTGCCATACTTCCTTCAGAACATGCATTTATAATTTAAAATTCAAAACAATTTTGGAAGCGTTTTTGAACCCAAACCACAGTCGAGTTTTGAAATTGTGCTCTGATACCATTAAATGTAACACCCCAAACCCGGCCTAGAAGTTAGGCCCGAATCTGGCGTGCCACATGGAAGTGTTTTTCAAAAATCATCTTTACCATATTGTTAAAAACTTGTTTGAGAATTATAGCCTCTTGTTAAAACCCAAAACACTTAAGTAATTGTGTCGACGTGAAAACATAATTATCTTTAATAAATCTTTTCGGTTGCAAAAGCATATTTGAAATAACAATTTACGAAAATGTGATGTTTGAAATAGAGTTGCAAAAACATTTTGAAACATTGCGGAAACGCAGATAAAATACAAGAATTTTTGAGAGATTGATTGATGAATCACAAATCAAGGGATTGAACTTTAAATCCGTGACTTTTGAAAATGTCGTTAATAATTTGAAAGAAAGTTCGAGTTAAATCATATTTGTACAAGTTTATTTTGAAATCCATTTGTTAATCAATTTCGGAAAAACCTTTATTTACGTTTTTAGAAAAATTCTCGTTTTAAACAATTTAAGAGAAATAATAAAAACATCCCAACCATAAAGCAAAAATTAAAAAAATAGTTCAGAGGCCTTATTACAACTTAAACCAAAATAGCAAAAATAATAAAATAAACGGAAATAGAAATTTAAAATTTAATAACACCATTTCTGAAGTATGGTCTCCACCAAGTCATCCATGGCCCAAGTCCACCTCACGGAGCATTACCTACAGGGATTAAGAAAAGAAGGGGGTGAGTTACAAGAACTCAGTGCATAATCCCCTTACTATCATCCACTGGGTCGGAACACACATAGCAATATTTTGGGCCTAAGCCCATTTACAATTATAACATAATAACATGTATATAATATGCATGTGATATGCAATTCCCAAACCAAACCTAGTTTCCATCCGCTACACACCACCCGTACCAACCAGCACACCTGTGGGGAGCTTTAGTCACCCACCCCGCCAACACACCAAACTGGGCATTAAGCCATATATCAAACTGGGCATGAAGCCATATATCAAACTGGGCATTAAGCCATATATCAAACTGGGCATTAAGCCATCAGAATTTTGTAGCAAAGCTACCAGAACTTTTCTTCGTCTAATATCCCAACCCATGCAAATCATGTATATAATATGCACATTCAATTACTACAATCCATTCATATAATTATTACAAACATATGGCCAATCAAGTAAAATATCAAATTTGGCCCATTTAGCAAAATATCAGATTGGCCCGTTAGCAAATATCAAACGGCCCATATAGCAACATATTTCAATTTGGCCCATAAAGGGTAATTTCGTAATTCGGTCCATAAGGACATTTCGTAATTCGGCCCATTAGGGGTATTTTCATAATTCGGCCCATTAGGGGCATTTTCATAATTCGGCCCGTAAGGGTATTTTCATAATTCGGTAATCGTACCCACTAAGGGTAATTCGGTAATTTACCCTCTAAGGGTATGATGGTAATTTCGCAACCTAGGCTTAATTACTAATTTGGGGCATAAAATCGAAACTGTCCATCTGCGTCATACTAACTAAACTGACTATAACTCGAGTTAGGAAACTCAAAATCTAAATCCGTAAATTTTCCTTGAAACTAGACTCGTATATCTTTCTACTATAATTTTTCCAGAATTTTTAGCTCAACCATTTAGTACAGTTTATTCCTTAAGTTTTCCCTTGTTTCACTGTCCAACTATTCTGACCTCTCTTATCTTAATCTCAAATATCTTACTGTACGCTTTTCATCTACTGCTCCCACTTGTTTCTATTGAAAATAGGTTCACTAAGGAATCCATACATATCAATTATAACTCTTAATTCACTTTGTACAATTTTATACGATTTTTCCAAGACAGCACAGAATACCCTAAAGTCATTCAGAACCAGTCTCACTAAAATTAACATATCTTAAAATATAATATTCCTTTTCCTTCTCCGTTTCTTACATATTAAAATAGACACAGTAAGCTTTAATCTAATATATTATTCTATTTGTAATTCCTTTTATCCTATTTTTCGTGATTTTTCAAATACACCTTACTTTTTCTGACCGAAACTATTTTATTACAAAATACGTTTACCACAACGAGCATACGCACGTCCGAGTGATCACGGATGCCGGTTATCGATTTTATTCAGTATTTCTACCGAATCATAGAATATTTCATGTAAACTTTCAGAGAGATGTGATATTTACTCACCATTTCAAACATATATTCGGAAGGGTACGGGATTACACACCTTATTCGAAATCCGTAACACGATACTCTCCGCGGCACCTAAAGGTACAATCGGTCAACTATTAATCCAAAACCCAATTTACAACTTCAACCAAATATTGCGATTGATTAATAATCTATCACTTACCAACAATTCGAGTCTCTTATTACGAGGGATAGGTGTTCGATTGGCCCTCCGATAAAGTACTACGAGTCCTTAGAAGTGATTAACACAAAAACAATGTTAGCCACACCTTATTCGGCTTGAGAAAGAATCACCACAATACACCCCCTTCACCTATATACGGTTTGGAAGAAAAAGAAAAAGAAATGAAAAATGGAATACACGATCACTTACCAATTTGATTAAGAAGAGATTGTCCAACACGAAAGGAAAAGAAATGGTGAAGAAGTAGGGTGGTAATAGGTTCGGCTATGGAGAGAATCGAACAATGATATTCGGCTATCAAGGAAGGTGGAAAGAAAATGAGTATGTGACCAAACAAAAGAGAAAAGCAATGCACTATTGTGCTAATATGTTTCGGCAAGGAGGGTTGCAAAATTTGAAGAAATGACACAAAGTTGCCAAAGGGGATTTTTTGCCAAAACACTACTAAGTCTTAACCAAATGCCAAAATAAAAAAAATTCAGCTACCTATTCTCCCCAAAACCGTCCACTTGCATCCCGCCTAGGATAAGAGTTTGGCCACCCAAGCTTTCCATAACATCACCCACGAAATAAGCCTCATGTCCCCCTTTTTTTCCTATTTCTCTTGATTCCTTTCCCCAACTTCCACCTTGCCTTATTTCTTTAGCCCCCATTCCAAAAATAAAAAAGTCAAACTTGCCATAAATACCTCTTGGCCGACACTTAAGGAATGTGTGCAAAAATATTAGTCAAAATTTGCACACAAAGTGATTCAAACCTCTTCCCTTCAAGTCCATCATGTGGCATCATATCCTTCTTACCAATAGCTCATTTATACAAGCACTTTACTCATTTATTTCTATAAGTCTTGATGCCACTTACAAACTCTCCTTAATAGGCTTAATCACAAAATTTTACTAAGGCCCAACTCGAATTCGGAACTTCATAGAAACCTCGAAACCTTCCAAACTCACTTAACTAATAAGTCCAATTTGCAATAACACCATTCTCATATTCTCGAAAATTTTAAACACTCCTAAGCCCAAGGCCCAATGGGCCCAATCCTACTAGGCCCAATTTCGAGATGTTACAAATCGGTTGGTATTAATTCAATCGAACTAGAATTAGAACTCAACTATGTCCAAATTAGTCACTAATTTTCCCCCGATTTTTCAGTAAAAGCTGCCAACATATGGCTTCTCTCAATTTAACCCCCAATTATACCTAACTTCCGGACTTAGGGAAAATCAGGTGTGACATATTTAATTATAGAACCTATTATAGCGACATAAATAAGTCAATCAATATCCATTTTCATGAACAAATAATATGATTAAAAAAATAAGTAGCCCATGGAATCAAAACTTAAAAAGGATTACCATATCAAATATTTAAATCATATATCAAGCCTGTAATGGCCTAAATTCAAGGTTATCGAAACAATGGTTTCGTAACCATAAATCCAATTTAAAGAGAAATTTATTTCAATATATTTGCATGAATATTTATATGATAGGAAAATCGTATTAAAATATCGATAGAAAAATTTTACCGATTTAGTGGTTAGTTAGAAAAAGGAATTATTGAAGGAATTGGGTAAAAACAAGGTATCAAGACCTTGATTTCATAAAATTGAGTAGGAAATATTTTTATAAATATTTATAAAATGTTAGTAATGTGGTATTAAAATTTCGTTAGAAAATTTTAACGTTTGGGTATGTAATTAAATGAAAAGGACTAAATTGTAACAAATGCAAAATTTTGGAAAATAATTAAATAGTTTAAATGATAAAAGAAAGAGGGCTTAAAAGGAAAATATACCCAAGGTCTATTTGGGCTGGACGGCAAGGGCATGAAATCAGCAAGAAAATAAGGAGAATTAAGGGCAAAATTGGAATATTACAAAATTTACTTAATAAAGCTAGGACTAAAGTGAAATTATCTAGATTTCTCTTTATTTTTCTGCATTCTCATCAGCAAAAACACCATAGAAAGGTTTCCTTAAGCTGTTTTTTCATATTTTTACTGCAAGTAAGTTAATCCTTGCCGATTTCTTGTAATTTTTGTGTTTTTAAGACTTTTACAACTAGGTCCTACTATTAAATTCATTAGTCTTTGATTTTATGGATGAAATTGAAAGTTACCATGGTTGAGTGCTGTAAGCTTATGATGAAATAGAATGAAATTGAAGCTTTAATTTGTTTATGAGATGATTTTATTAGGTAATTCCAATAGAAATTGATTTTTAGGACCTAAATTGTGAAAATGTTTGGAATTAAAGTCTATTACTGAAATTCTGATTTCCAAAGGTTATAAAGTAGTTTAAAGTGATAGAATAAAGTTTTAATTGAGAGAAATCAGCTCAATTGAGAATTTAATTGAGCAGGGACGAAATTATCATTTATTGAAAGCTTAGGGGAAAAATGGTAATAAACAGTTTGCACTAAAATAGTTTTGGACAGCAGCAGTAGACTAACTTTGAAAAATTACCATAAATTGTAGAAATTGAAATAGAAGATGAAAAAAATATGAAATTAATATTGAGTCTAGTTTCTCATAGAAGAAATGATGTAAGCAATATATATGTAAATCATGAGATATAATGAATTTTGTGAGACAAGGTCAGAATGAATTCGGGTTCCCCTGTTTTGACTTTAGAAAATCATCAAAAATTGTAGAAAAATAATTAGGGGCTTAAATTTATATGTTTAGAATCCTGAATTAGTCTATTTTCAATAGAAATAAACGGGAACATCATCCGAATCCTGTATGAAGAGATAATTAATTTTAGTGAAGAAGGGTCAGAACTGTCAAACAGCAGAACATGGGTGACTTTAAAGAATAAACTGTACTTATTGGCTAAACCAAAAATTCTGAAAATTTTGTGGGAAGAAGATATGTGAGTCTAGTTTCAGGGAAAATTAGCGGATCCTAATTTGGAATTCTGTAGCTCAAGATAAAAATAATTTAGTGACTATGACTCAAGTAGACAACTTTGAATGAACTAAAAATAATAATAGAATTATAGAGAATGCTACATGTGAACATGAAATGTATTGAATTGATGATTGAATTTATTTATTTAGATCCTGAAAACTCAAATACAAAGCTAGATCGAAAAAAGGAAAAAGTCCCGGATTAGTAGATTTTGTATACGAACTAGTATCGAGGTAAGTTTGTGTAACTTGAATTATATTATTAAATGTTTGAAATGTATGTTATTGATATGAATATAATTTGAATGTTCATTGTATGAAAGTTGACGAAACATTGATATAATTGATAAAAAGTGGAAGAAATCCCGGTTGAATGAAAGGAAAATTCGATGGATCTCTGAAAAGGAATTGGCGGTAAAAAGGATCTAGCCCGGACGGGTGATCCTATCCTGATATAGCCTTCCCGAAGAATATGTGGAAAATGGATTTAGCTCGGACGGGTAATCAGAATTGGGGTCTGAATTTAGCCTAGACTGGTAATTCAGATCGAAGCTCATTAGAGTAATTGTCGTTACAGGGGATTTAACCTGGACTGGTAATCCCGACAATACTCTATGAGTTTATATTACAGGGGATTTAGCCTGGACTGGTAATCCCGCTGTAAGGATAAGGTTCGCGGGAGTGTGCTCTCTGAAATGGAAATGTACGCACATGAACATGAATTGACGGACCTGGATTTGTACACTAAAGTGTACCTCTGAAAATCCATCGAAAATTCCAAGAAATTCAATGAGATAAATATGGAAAAATAATAAGGGAATGGAAATCATGGTATTGATGAGTTCATCAATCATGGTATATATTACTGATACATGGAAATTATTGAACTAACTTGAAAGTTGAGTTTGTGCATGTTAGGGTAATAGTGCATTGAATGGATATATGAATGTTTATTGCATTATATTGAAAATATTAGGTAAGTATAATTCTTGTTACATGGGCTTACTAAGCACAAAGTGCTTACCCTGTTTCCTTTTCCCCTATTTTGTAGTGTTAAGAGCTCGGAGGTCGGATTCGGTAGGAGACACATCACACTATCAACCCCAAGATTTTGGTATATAAAGAAACTTTATTTTGGAAATCAATGGCATGTATAAGCTAATAAAGTAGATGTTAATATGAAATGAATGTAAGGTCAGCCATTGGTATGGCTAACAAATTTTAGTTTTAGTATGTAATGAGATTATCTTATAAATATGCATGGATCTATTTTGAAAATATGTTGAATTGGATTGGTTGATGTGAATTGGTCTCGGTTTAAAAATTTGCAGGGAAGGCTAGATATTTATAAAGGGATTATATTGAGTAAAAAAAAATCGTAAACTCCGAAAATGCCTCGTACCCTATTCCGACAACGAATACGGGTAGGAGGTGTTACAAAGCCAATTTAATATTTAAAGATGCTATTGTTGAGGAAAAAATCGTAAAGATAGAGATCTAATAAGTTGATATACCTTTCTTGTTTGATATCGAGTCTTGATGATTTTAACAAGAAGTAAGCAAATAAAGCTCTAGTAGTATACTTTGATTCCAATCAAAATTCATCAATAGAAAAATTTCAAAATAACTTATATGATACTGATACACCCAATGTTAAGAACACTGAATCAAAATTATACCGATATCAAAATTCAAAAACATATGTTATCTAGTATTTAGAATATATATATATATATAAATATAAAAAAAACATAAAACATGATTAAAACCAATGCAAAGTTAATATTATGAAAACCAATAAAAATGATCGATAAAATTATGGATCTATCAATTTATAACATTAAAATTAATCTATCATCATTCAAACATAATCACCAAGCAATTATCAAATAGCATATATTAAGAAAAACATTTTTTATGAACAAAAATTTAGGTATATATAAGCATGTGATGTGATAAGTAAATTTACCTAAATTTTCTTATCTTCTACTAAAGTTTCAATAGCACGACAAACAATCTATAAAAGACATAAAATTACTTTTGATTAAAATCTATATTGAGATCAAATCTTTTATCATCTTTAAAATATAGAAATAAAATAAAATAAACAAAATCATCATAATTATTCAAGACTTTAAAAAAATCCAATATAAAACGTTAAATAAAAATTCCCTTCAAAACTTTTTTGCATCTTGTGTCTAAAGTTTTAAATAAAGATAATTATACGACCTCAATCACTATAAGTTACAAATACATAATAAATATAGTTAATGTGCCCTATAAATTCTCTAGAGTTAGGCTTAAGTTGTGTTTAGTAGTGCTTTTTAGAAGCACTTTTTACATGAAAAGTACTGTTAAAGCAAAAGAAATGCTAAACAAGCAACTTTTGAAGGAAATTTTTTGTTTTTTAAAAGCAGTTTTCCCCAAATGGAGAAGTTAAAATTTTTAATTTTTCTCTCTTAAAAACACTTTTGACGGCTTAATTACATTTTCACCCCTCCAACACATAGTATTTTCCTGGTTAATTGCTTAAAAAATATTTAAAATTTATTTTTTCATATATTAAAATATTAACAACAAATTATAATAAATTGTTTTCTATATTCTTATTAAAATATCATAATATTAATTAATTTGAACATTATTTAAATGCTTATTTGTTGCTTTATAATATCATGTCTAAAATGGATATTTTATTTCTCAAAAGTATTACTAAACACTTAAATCTTAAACTAAACTTTTCAAAAGTATTTCTCAAAATCATTTTTCCAAAACACTTCTCAAAAATAATGCTAAACTAGCCCTTAGTTTGGATGGACGGTTCATTTACCTCTGATAAAATTAAAAACAACGGTGACAATGAGATTAGTTTCTGTAGCTGCAAAGTAAAAGATTCCTCCGCACCACAGGTGCAATGAATTCAAAGGAGCCCTTACAAGAGTTACAAAAGAATGCATTTGGAGGTTTTAGGAATTATATGAGTATCCATTTATCAATAAATTTATAGCGTAAAATACTTTTAATTTAAAGCGTAATTAATTTCATAATTTTTCAACTACATAATTAAAAAATATTATTTAAATAGACATATAAATTCAAATAAACATATATTACCAAATTATTAATGGAAATAATTTTATAAATACATTTTTAAAATAAAATATTTTAGTTCACCTGTGATAAAATCTAGTACTAATTAAAGTTATGAGATATTAGTTTACAGAAAAATGTGTTTGTATATATGAATGCAGGCGGTCCATAGAAGTAAGTCCAACAAAGCCTATAAATTGGCAACCCAAAAGCCCAGCGATGTATTGAAAATTCAAATCCGTCCCTCCCAAAAAAAGGGAGGGTGAGACCGTGAGATTAGCCAGCAACAGCATTGTTCCCTCTCCCATTCTCAACGCAATCATCGCCCCCCACTTCTCCCATCCTCTCAATCCCACACCCCCCAAAAGATCTCAGATCTAGAATTATTTTTCAAAACCTACCCTTCTTCCGTCCCCCTTTCGCTTCCATTCTCTCTCAGCCCTTTCCAATTTCCAAATATGGCCGCCACTACTCCTTCGTCCCGCGAGGAATTCGTTTACATGGCCAAACTCGCCGAGCAAGCCGAGCGCTACGACGAAATGGTCGAGTTCATGGAGAAAGTCTCCGCTTCTTCCGAGAGCGAGGAACTCAGCGTCGAGGAACGAAACCTTCTCTCCGTCGCTTACAAGAATGTAATCGGTGCACGCCGTGCTTCCTGGCGGATCGTCTCCTCCATTGAGCAGAAAGAGGAGAGCCGTGGTAATGAGGATCACGTCACTCTAATCCGCGATTATCGGGCCAAGATCGAGTCTGAGCTCTCCTCTATCTGTGGCGGTATTTTGAAGCTGCTCGACTCCAGGCTTATCCCTTCGGCTGTTGCTAAAGACTCCAAGGTCTTTTATCTTAAGATGAAGGGCGATTATCATAGGTATTTGGCTGAGTTCAAGACTGGAGCCGAACGTAAGGAAGCTGCTGAGAGTACTCTCACTGCTTACAAGTCCGCTCAGGTTTTCAATTTTTTGCCTTATTTTCTTTTTAGATCTACTTGAAGCATGTGTTGAAGTTTAACTCTTTTTAACCTTTTCTTTTCCTGTTTCTTAGGACATTGCCAACGCCGAGTTGGCTCCAACTCACCCGATCCGACTCGGACTGGCTCTCAATTTCTCTGTTTTCTACTATGAGATTCTCAATTCTCCTGATCGCGCTTGCAATCTCGCAAAACAGGTTGGTTGCGATTTCCATTTTTTATTCTAAAATAAATGTAATGTGTTCATACATCTAGTGCTAACCTGCTGTACTTGGATCGGGACAGGCATTTGATGAAGCAATCGCTGAGTTGGATACTCTAGGCGAGGAATCATACAAAGACAGCACCCTCATCATGCAACTCCTCCGCGACAATCTCACTCTCTGGACCTCCGACTTGCAGGTGAATAAAATTTATTTATTTCTTTATTTTTATAAACGGCTTATTCATATTTATCCAGGAAAACAGGAATATAACCTGCTAGAAAATACTGTAGAATACTAGTACAAACAAGTGGAAACGTATAAAATGTAAACTAAAATTTACAGAGAAGCAAGGAAGTCTCTAGGTCTGGCATAAAAAGAAAAAAGGCTTTCTTTTCGTTGCTTGGGGGAAGTCCTGTAATCTAGATCGTATTCGTGTAAAATCAATACTGATAAAAATAACCTCAGCTTCTCGAGTCTTCCTATTGTTACTTTCCTTTCAAATGTGACCTAGCTACCTTACTCGGACTTGGATGCGTTTGCTATGGTGTTATATGTGTGGGTCATATCTTGAAGAGTCGTAGCAACACAGAAATCTAGTTTAAGAATTAGCACTGGCGGAGGTTTGTCCTTCAACCACTTCACTGAAACAAATTCATCTAACTATTCTCCCTGATCCCTTTGAAAACCATCACAATGCAACTGTCTTGCTATAAAAGCAAAAGAACTATAAATGATGTGTCCTCGTCAGTTTGCATAGTCAGGAAAGTTTGAGAAGAGTAGGCGTGTAGTTTAGGATACTCATCCGAGCTATTAGCATATGGTTGAGGATATTGTGGTGAAACCTACTTGTGGTTGCTTGTTATGAATGACACTGCTGTGTTATATATACCATATTTTTTGCCGATAAATTAGGCCCCGGAGAGTAATAAAATACATTGGAAGTGGTATCAATCAAGGAGGAAGCAAATCGACTAAGCTTTAGTAGCTTTTTCCATGCAAATTGGTGTTTGAAGGAATATTAGATATACCGTAACTAATGCTTTAGTGGCATGTATTTTAGCTTATGCGAGAAAAAAAATCATTAGAATAACAAAAAAATAGAGAGTTGGTCACATTGTTTGATTCTCTTGGCTCCATGAAACCTACCTGACCAACATTTACTGAGATGGAAAACATACTAGAATGTATCACATCAGAAAATTATAGGTTGGCAGGGCCTCCAAAGAGTAAAAACAAATCGTAGGTAACTGAATAAAAGGGTTTTTGGACATCAATCTTACAGATGGGAACAATGCCTTTTCATTGCTAACCTTGAACTAGCTGCTGAGTCAACAGGACATTGTTCATCAAACTCCAAAAATGCACTCTGATTGGTGATGCATTTATAATTGGTGAAACAACATTTTCCCTTAATCAGGGAAAATCTTGTTTGAATTATATTGGATTGGTTGATTAAACTGGTTGAATTGATAATTTATTAAAAGTATCGGTTTGATTAGAGGAGTTAAATAAATTGATTTACGAAATATTAAATTAAGTTAAAATTTAATTGAACCGGTAATTAAATCGATTTTTTATAATTTTTTTATAATTTATTTAAGCAAACAAAATTAATTAAAGCTATTGAATGAAATTGAACGTTTTACAACCAGTTATGTTCTAGGAGCCTGCAATCGGTTTTCGGATTTGTCAGTGAGCCACCATACAATAAATTATCCTTAAGATTTCACCTATTAAGTAAAATATTTTTTTCTTTCCACTAAAGATATATTACTAATGTAAGTGTAAATTTAATTTAAAATTAATTAGGATGACGGAGCTGATGAGATTAAAGAAGCACCGAAGCAGGAGGAAGAGCAGCAAAAGCAACCGGAACAGCCAAAGCAGTAGTGCTCAATGGGGTTCTTGTTCTGTTATTATTAAATTTAAGGGTTTCAAATTAAATGAAACGTCTACCCGTTTTATATGTTTTTTTTTCTTGTATTTTTTAGCCTACTCTTGTATTTGCTTTCCACTCATTTGTTCATGTACTGATTTCTTTTTTCGTTTTATTTTCCTTTTTGGTTTTCCTTTTAGCTTGTTCTATCAAAATCTAAATGTGCTAATCAAAATTTGTATATGCAATTAAGAAAATTATGAATCGAAGATGGCTAATAATAGTTTCATTATGTTACTATTCGAAACTCTTGATTAAGATATTGTTAAGTTGTCAATCATTTATTCATTTAAGTTTTGATTAAAAAAAAACCATTTTTTTATAAGAATTAATATTATGTGAATATTCTTTATATTTTAGATTTATATGTTAAAATTTCTCTTAAAATACAAAATAAAAATAAAAATAAAAATCAATTAAGCATTTGAATTAAATTTGCATTCAATTAAATTCTTTCGTTAACTGTTTTTGTCATTGACAATGTTGATCATTAAAATAAATTGATAGATCAATCAGATAGTAACACATGATAGCTTTTGGTTTAAACTAATACTTTTTTTATAAAAAAATCATAAAAAATTATAAAACAATTTGCAAAATTATAAAAAAACATTAAATATTAGAAAATATTAAAATATTAAAATTATACAAACTTATTAAAAAAATTATAAAACTAATAAAACTTATTTAAAATTTTAAAAAAAAACTTATTAAAATCCTTAAAAAATAATAAAAAAATTGTAAAAAATTATTAAAATAATAAAATTGATATAAACTTATAAAAATTATTAAAAAAATTCATAAAAACTTGAACTGGATCAGTTAACCTGAAATCGATAAGGGTATTGGTTCGAGAAAAGCCATTAGACCAGTTGACCTAAGAATCGAGCAATTGAACCGATTTTTTATTTTTAATAGTTTTATCAATCCAAAATTTCATTTTTCAACTATTAGCTTAAGTTAGAAAGAAATATTCTAACCAGGATTTTCAAAACCAGTTCGATGGTCGAATTGATCAGGTTATCAATTTGCCATTTCAATTGATCCGTCCAGTTCAACTAAATAAAACATTAAAATTGAAAAAAATAAAAATATTAAAAAACTAAAAATTCAGTTCAACCCTTTGGTTTCCAGGTCAACCAATCTAAGGGCTTTCTCCGAACTGATACCCTTGTTGGTTTTAATCTGTTTAGTCCAACTAACTGATATGGTCCAGTTCAAGTTTTTACTATTTTTTTAATAATTTTTATAGGTTATATCAATTTTAATACTTCTAATAATTTTTTATAATTTTTATGATTTTTATAGAATTTAAAATATATTTTATTAATTTTATAATTTATTAGAATTTTATATATATCTATAATTTTTATACAATTTTCGTACTTTAAAGTATTTTTAATATTTAATATTTTTTTATAATATTTAATCATTTTTATGGAAAAATATTAGATTAATAAGAATGTGTCATGTGTCAACGTCTAATTAGTCCGCCAATTTAATTTAACGGTTAAGTGGTCTATCACAAAAATCGTTAATGAAAGGGCTTAATTGGTTATTTTAGTTAACGAAAATGAGTTAATTAGGTGTGAATTTAATATAAAAGCTTAACTGATTTTTTTGCAATTTCTTAAGGTTTTTTTTTACACATAAACCTATATTTTATATAAAATCAATAAAAAAACTATACACAAAATAATGTGAATATTTTCAAATATTTTAGTTTTCAATTTCAATTAAAACATCATCTTAGTTTATATAAATAATGTGAAAGGTGTCAAAATTTGAATTTATTAAATTTACAAAGATTATAAGAAATTAATTTTGATATAAAAATAAATATAGAAATGAAAAATAATCATAAATTACTTTTGTATGTGTTTTATGGCACAATTTCTACTATTTGAAACCAACGTTATAATTTGAATTTAATCATAAATTGCATTTGTATGTGTTTTATGGCACAATTTGTACTATTTTGAAATCAAATTTACAATTTGAATTTCAAGTTCTCAAATGCTATTTTAATAATTTTTTATAAAAAGGAATTATTCCAAAATTAAGGTTTATGATGGTCATGTTTTTTTTAAAAAAATATTTTATATATTTTTATGGCATTTTAAAGAAATTTAAGAAATTATCATATATTTTTAATTATTTTCATTTTAAATATAATTTTATAGACACTTGGAAATATTTGTTCAAATACATAAATAAATCGCGGATATAGTTGAAGTAATAAATACTCAAATTTCTTTTGGTTTGTAAGTCCAATATAATCAGGTACTCTCAAAATAATGCTTCTGATTAAAAAGATAAACTCAAGGTTAATAATCCAATTGTTGAGTGACTAATCAATTTTCAGAAGAAAGAAAATAAGTTATTAGTAAAACATTGCCAAATGATTTAATTACCAACAATTTTTTTTTTTATAGTTTTTAACAACTTTTATAATCCCTTGTGGAGTTTGTTAATTCCATAAGATAAATTATTCATAATTTTATATAAGGATTATTGATTTGGAAAAGTCCATAATATAATGCAATTTAATGCTTTAAATTAAATTAATTATGTTTTACATTAAATCCATCAATCCATCTTGACCGTCCAATGATTCACAACAAAATTATTAAACTTTTATAAAGATTACTTAAAAAGTAATGGCGAGAAAATTAAGTGTTTAAATTTTTAGTATTGAATTACGTAAGTATTAGATTTATATTAAAAATTATATAGTAAATTAGTATAAATTAAGTATAAAATATAATTATGTTGTTTGAAAAAAATAAATTTTATTTATGTTTTAATATAAATTTTTAATTTTATTTTATATTATTTTAGATAATTTTGGATAAAAGTAAATAGAGTCATTTGAATATCTCTTTATTTTTAATATAATTTTTCTAAAAAAAATTAAAATCAACTTAATATTTTGAAGACTAAGTGATAAGTAGTTATTTAAGTACTTCTCTTATTCTAAAACTTTTTTTGTTGAAAATTTTATACAAAATAAACAATTTAAATATGTTGAAAATTTTTCATTTTTAATAAAATAAAAATTTTCATAAATAATTAAATAAATAAAATCAATACCAAAGTTTGAACCTGCAATTTTAAAATATTTTGAGATTTATTTTAATATTGCAGCTTTAGTTATATAACTTTTAAAAAATAAAATTATTGACTTATATAAATATTCTTAAAATATTTTTTATTTTTAAAAATATTGGTTTTGTAATTTTTTTTAGCTGAGTTAATGAATGATTAACTTGTGACACTAATTTAATCAAGAACCTTATAGATAGTATTGATTAACAAATTTATTTAATTTTAATTATAAAAGTTTATAAATATTAATATAAAATATTTTTATTGGCAAATTTAATAGAATATGCTGAAAAAATTGAGAAAGTACGCGTATTTTCTAAAAATTTACCGATCTACGCTGGTTTTAGAGAGAGAAAGGAAAACATGTCTTACAACAGTGAAAACGCGCCCTATAGGATGTGTTTCCTTTCAATGATAACTATTCCAACGACTACAAGGGTTTCAATAACCATAAAATTTCCTATATAAACCACTCGAAACTTCATTCTTTTCAACCAAATACTCAATATTCATTATTCCATCCTATATTTTCAATCTTCAATCTTCAATCTTCAATTTTCAATTTTCAATTTTCAATCCTCAATCCTCAATCCTCAGTTATTTTTTAAATATTTTTTAAAATTTTATTCTCTACGATTTTATTTTATTCGTTATAATTTTTAAATGGCAAATCAACTTATTCGGTTGAATGACAAGCATATTTATGGCATTCAATTACAAATAGTAAGAAAATTTATTAAATTATCTAATTTTAAATAATTAATTATTATGTTTTTAGATTATTAATTTTTTTTATATTTATATATTCAACCTGAATATTGAATTTTGGAGATGTACATAAACAATTTAAGTGAAGGTGCATCGGATGTCATTTATGGACACTTGCGAGATGCAGGATTTTTATACGTGGCTCGCATATTCGGGGGGACTAAATTGGATCTCCCACTTATCAGTGTTTTGGTCGAAATATGGAGACCGGAGACACACACATTCCATCTTCTCTGCGGTGAGTGTACAATTACACTCGAGGATGTTAGTTTAAAACTCAATCTACCGGTCAATGGGGAAGTCGTTACGGGGCTAGTTATTAGTGTCAATTGGAGTGCAACATGCGATCAACTACTAAAGAAGGTGCCGAACAAGTTTAAGGGTAGTCGGATTGAGATGAGATGGTTGGAGGACAACTTCCAAACTATCGAGACTTCTGTGAGTGACGTTGAAAAGGAACAATTCACGCGCGCATTCATCTTGAGGTTGATCGGGGGTCTACTAATGCCAGGTAAATCTCGTAATTTGGTACATTTAAGGTGGCTACTATTACTAGCCGACTTGAAAGAATCGGAACGACTTAGTTGGAGATCATCGGTACTGGAAACATTGTATAGAGAAATGTGTCAAGCGACGATACCGAATAAAATTAAAATCGGCGATTGCATGTTCCTTCAATTGTCGACATGGTATTAACTACCATTTTTACGCCCACGAGTGAAACTCCCTTACGAATTCCCACTCGTCATATGGTAAAATTCATTTGATAATATTATTACCGTTTTTATTTTTCATTGTTGTAATTTTGAAATAACTTATTATTTGAATAGGTGAAACAACCCCACACACAGCAGTATTACAACTTATGCTTGGATTCTTCCAGAGTTATTGCAAAAGCTATTGGTAGGATTCTTTAGTTACTATATTGTGCAACAGCTAACAACAACTTGTATCTTTCATATAAGAATGTGCCATCAATTTTTGGACAAGTGGCTTACAGTACTAGAATGCAGTTACGCATTGCTTGAAAGTCTAGAAAAAACGATGAAAAACTCTTTTTCCAGGGGCCAAGCGGTCGTTGTAATACGTAGGCTCCATTTGCAGCTCGATTACGAAACCTTGCACGTACCACTCCAGTATCTGACACCATTGCCACAATTCATTATAGGATTTCTCCCACTAGCAGTGCATCTTCTCCAACGCCTTCTGCTTTGCTAACTATGCCTTGTGGTAGGGCATGGTGTAATAGAACTCGCTACGAATGTGTGCGATCAAAATTGGGACCGGAATCCTAGGACTCGCTTTAACCATGGGTAATATAAAGTCAGATATCATGTCCGAATCCAATTTTGGATGATCGTTCGACATGCCTGAAAAAAATAAATTGGGTCACCATACGTTATAGAATGTTAAAAAAAAGGCCAAAATTCGAGTCGATGTTGTTAACCATGATACATAACAGATACAACACATGTAATGTTGGATCTGGTGCCCTAAATGTAGTATATTCATTTGTAAACTTGTAATTTTTTCAAACAGTTTGGTTAATAAAAAAAATTTCACTTATTACGTTAATATACCTTGTATAATTGACATTACATGGTTTTTGCATGCAAAGCAAGATGGAAGCAAATATTGCTCATTAATTGTCTAAATGTTTAACTAATACTAAGTGATATTACGTGGTTAGACTGTAGTACAGAAAGACAACTTGTATTAGTAGACAAACCTAAAAATATCCTTAGTCTAATAAAAAATATCGAATTGATTAAAATACTAATGTGTTGTCTATCAAGTCCAACTGAGGAGATGCATTGTCTTGGGCATCGGAGCGGATGACTCTTAGAAGTAGTCCGTTGGTACACTAAACAAGGAGTAGTCCGTCGGGATGATAAACACGAGGATATTAAAGTGAAGGACCCTGGTTAGACTATGGGTCAATTATAGCGGCATAGAGAGTCCTCTAGGACAATAAAGGGGTGAAAAATTAAAACAAATACCGTGGAACAACCTGCATTAAGGAAAATAGGTTGTGAGGAAATAGAAGCACATGCATACAACTGTCGAGCAGCAGATTGAAGGAATACGCTTATGAATAGGTACGTAACAAAAATGAGAAAGGACTGCTAGAACCACAGTTGATGAACTCTGTAGGGCTTATGGGGTGGTATCCCACTATAGATAGTCTTGGAAGTTGACACACCGGGGATGCCTGGTAAATTGGTGAGCAAAGGTTGACATATACGAGGATGGTAGATAGGGATCTGTTAATAAACATCACCAAAGGATGTTCAAAGTAAAAGGAATGGACTAGTGGTGTATCATATGTATGTCAGTTAACCCCTAAAGAAGGGAAGGGTGGTTAGAACCCAATAACAAAGGGGGACATATGGGATGACAAAATGTTTGTTAAGACTATTCCTCTAAAGGAGGAAAATGGTAAGGTAGTGTTAGCCAAAAAGGCTAGTTAAGTAGGAATACGACGAGGAAGAGAATTCGTGGGTTTAAATGATCACTCGGCATTAGTGATTGAGCAATAGAGGTCATAGTGGCATATAATAGAAGGCTATGTTATGCTTAAGGTCAAGAAAATACGACTTAGGTAGATTACAAATAAACAATCCAATCACTATTTAAATTGAGTAGGATTTGGTCCGCCAATGTAGTGTGGGACCTAATAGTCATGCTGACAAAAAAAGAACATGAGTGAGACAAAAGGGATTAAGATAGGGTAAGAGTCCGCCACGGACTAGGTAGGCTGAGAATACTCACCAAGGATCTTTAAGAGAGTAAGCTAGAAGGCTGCCTTAATAAGGCACAATGGAGGAAAGAAAGAATGTAAGTAAAGGAAGGATAGAGCTGCAAAAATGTCAAGACATTCAGAGGAACTATCAAGGCTTGTAACACCCCCTACTCATATCCGTCGCCGGAATAAGGTAGCATTACTGGAGTTTACAGAACCATTTTTAATTAAATCGAGTCATTTTACTATTCATATTCCGAACGTAATTATAATGTCCCTCTATTGGGCTCTCGAAGCCCAAAACATACATTAGAAATGATTCGGGACTAAATCGGGATCATAGGGAACTTTTCGCATAATCCCAATTTTTTTTCTCTATTACAGGGGTCAAACACCTATGTACTAGACCATGTGTCACACACGGCCTAGACACACGCCCGTGTGTCTACCCGTGTAGACAAAAACAAGGCTATATCCAAGCCTCATTTCTCACCCAATTGGTCATTTACTTACACCAACATTTAAATATGTTCAAGATTCAATTTATATGGTTAAATATCTAAATTTATCAATCAATTATTCATATATATATATATAGACATATTCATAAATTTCTATAGCATTCTTAACCATCATCTTCATCCCTATACTTATACCATCTCATCATTTGTTCATTCTAAACCCATATCAAACATGATAAAATTATAATTATATGTGACTTAAAACTTACTAAATACAAGCCATACCAATGGCTAGTTATAGTTAGATCATTTATAAGCCAACATTTACTAATTAACCTATACATGCCATTATAACCATAATTAATTTACCATACATACCAAAATAGGCCGATGGATAGTGTGAGTGATCTCCGTCGAGCTTCCTAACCAACGAGCTTCCAATATATTCAATCATCTTGATCACGAGCCCTAACACATAACCTCATCACCCTTGTTAGTCGCACACTTCATATAAATACCAAGAAACATGTATTGGCTCAATTCTCATTAAATTTCTCATATTTATAGACAATTTCACATTATGTAATCATATAACGTATAACAACTATATCTTTGTATTTTAAATACATTTTCATAACAACTTGTCTTGATTTCATACTATTTTATATTTGAGCTTTACTCATCAAAGTATTTAAATATCATATTTATGCAAATAGTAATGTAGTACCCCGAAAATTTTTACAGTAAGATATTATCTTTCATATAGTAAAATAAGGAAATAAAGCGACAAAAAGGGAAATTTTGGAGTTTTGACAATATTGGGAAGTATATTATGATATATTAATTCAAGAAAGAACTAAATGGTAAAAGTGAGAAAAGTTTTGTTGCCTAAGAGTAAATACTCAAAACTTGAGGGGTTAAAGTGTAAATATGAAAAAGTTGAAGGACCAATAGTGCAAATATTTTAAGGGTGGAATGATCTAGAAACTAAAGAAAATGGATGAATTAGGACCAAATTGAATAGGTAAAGAATTATGAGAGACTAAATCATAATTTTACCAAATTATTTGATGATTCAAGGATGGGATTTTAAAAGATCACAAAGGGAAAAATGGTTAATTGGAAGAGAGAGAAATCTAGAAAGTAATGATGATGTTGATGATATTTTATAATTATTTAATTAGATAAATATTGTTTTATTAATATTTTAATGAGATATTTTATTATTATTCATTTAGTATATAAGGAAGGAAAGATGAAGAATTTCTATCATCTTTCCCATGCACCAACGTGAGAAGAAGAGAGAAAGAAAGAAAGTCTTGCTTTCTTTACAATTTGGTCCTTTTACCAAAAATCCACCATTTTCACTTAGAATTCAAACGAATTTCCATAGCCATCAAGAGAGAAAGATGACAAGGTGACTATGGGGAGCTAGAATATCAAGTTATATTCAAGAAATAGAAGCTGGAAGAGAGAGAAAATCAAGTTAAAGATTGAAATTAGTAAGACAAGGTAAGAACATCAAGATTCCAATATATTTTTAAGTTTGACATTGTTGAAAAAGCATGGAAATGATGTTAATGTAGAGTTTTCTTATATAAGGTTTTATGTTCTTGATATGTTAGTGAAGGAAAATAAGAGAAATATTGTAGAGAAAGGAAATAAAGGTGTTACAAACTTGGTAATTAACATTTTGCACTAAAATAGTTTTGGACAGCAGCAGTAGTCTAACTTTGAAAAATCACCAAAAATTTTGGAAATCGAATTAGATGATGAATAAAATATGAAATTAAATATTTTTTAGTCTAGTTTTTCATAGAAGAAGCGGTGTAAGCAATAGACTTTTAAATTATGAGTTATAGTAAATTTTGTGAGACAAGGTCAGAATGATTTCGGGTTCCCTATTCTGACTTTATAAAATCATTAAAAATTGTATAAAAATATTTGAGGGTTTAAATTTATATGTTTAAATTCTTAATGAGTCTATTTTTAATATAAACAAATGGGAACATCATCCAAATCCCGTACTAAGAGATAATTATTTTTAGTAAACAAAGGTAGAAGCTGTCAAACAATAGAACAGAGTCAAATTTGAAGATTTTACTGTACTTATTGACTAAATTATAAATTCTAAAAATTTTATGGTAGAAAAATATCTGAGTCTAGTTTCTAAAACATCAAGCGGATCTTAAATTGGAATTCTGTAGCTCAAGATATAAATAATTTAGTGACTATGACTCAGATAGACAGCTTTGAATAAATTTATAAGTAGATAGTGAAATCATAGATAATGTTACTTATAAGCATGTTATATAAATTAAGGATGTGGAATGGAGAGGAGGGGGAGGAAAATATATATGAATATTCAGCTAGCATGGCTAATTTGCATGTTTTAGGCACATGGACTAAATTGAATAAAAGTAAAACTTTATGGGCAATTTTGTAAAAATGTCAGAAATGACCAAATTGCATGAAATGGATTATTTTATTATTTAAATTATAAAATTGAATGAAATTATTAATTTAGATCAAGATCAAGTGAAAACATGAATTTAGGGATTAAATTGAAGTGTTGAAATCATGGAAAATTTTGATATTTCATAGAATTCATTGGTTCCTATCAATATATATGAATAATTAGGCTTGAAACAAGGATTAAATTACAAGAATTTTATTTTTCTAAGCTAAGGATGAAATCGTCATTAATTAAAAGTTTAGGGGCAAAATGGTAATTTTGCGTAAAGCATTAATTGAATGTATCAGAATATGAAATTAATGAAAATGATGATCAGATTTATTTATAAAGATCTGAATGACTCAAATACGAGACTTGAACGTGGAAAAGAAAAGAAATCAGATTAGTGAAATTATAAACACGAACAAGCAACGAGGTAAGTTCGTGCAACTTGAATTGAATTCTTGAATGCTTGAATTGTATATTTATGTGATATGAATGTAAATTGAATGTTTAATGTATGATAATAGATGAAATGTTGATAATACTTGATAAAAAGAGAAATAAATCCCGGCTGGATGGAATGGAATTCAATGGATCACTGAAAAGGATTTGACGGTAAAAAGGATCTAGCCCGAACGGGTGATCCTGGTATTAGCCCTCCCGAAGAATATGTGTGAAAAGGATCTAGCCCGAACGGGTGATCCTGATATAAGCCCTCCCAAAGAATATGTGTGAAAAGGATCTAGCCCGGACAGGTGGTCCTAATATAAGCCCTCCTGATATGTGTGAAAAGGATTTTACCTGGACGGGTAATCCCGACAATACTCTTTGAGCATATGTTACAAGGGATTTAGCCTGGACTGGTAATCTCGCTGTAAGAAATGAGGTTCGCGAGAAATGAGGTTCGCGAGAGTGTGCTCTCTTACAGGGGATTTAGCCTGGACTGGTAATCCCACTGTAAGAAATGAGGTTCGCGGGAGTGTGCTCTCTGAAAAGGACTTATGTATATATATGTACGAATTGATGGTTAATGAGATTGTACACTATAAGTGTACTACTGGAAATCCATCAAAATTCCGAGAAATTCAACGGGATAAATATAGAAAATGGTAAGTACTTGAAATCATGAAATTAAACTTGAAATACATAGAAATGATAATTATTTGATATATTGAAATATGACATGGAAAATACATGTATGTGAAACTTGCCTGATAATTATGCATATTCAAGATTATGAACTACTACTGGAATAAATATACATTAAACTCATGAAAATAATGGTACATGAAATATTGTCATAATGAATTGAATAATTTATATTTATGAAGAAACAGCAAGAGAATGATATGTATCATGACATGTAAATATGAGACTATCTTTGATACATTGATACAAGGAAAATTATATATATTAAGACGAGTAATAAATTCAAGTGAGACATGTCGAGAAAATAAGTTTGTCAATATTAAAGTACGCTAACCAATGTTGTTGCTTGAAGTTTAGGCAAGTGCCAAATTACTGGTTGAATGGTAATATGTTTAATTATAAGGTGCATTGAAATGGTAAGTGCTTAGATGAAAATATAATTGAGCTTATGAAAGAGTGGAAAGGTTTCAGTTATGCAATTTCTTATAAAATGATTTGTTATGTGATACGACCGTATGAATCCTACACCTAATTCGAAAATAAAAATTAACTGCATGGCCTAGGGACACGAGCGTATGAAGCCACACAGCTTGGAGCGAGGTAAGTCACATGGGCGTGTTGGCCACACGGCCTAACCACATAGGCGTGTCCTTGAACCACATAGGCGTGCGACCTCTGTAGTTGAGAAAAAAATTTAGGATTTTGCAAAAAATTCGCTATGATCCCGATTTAATCCTGGTTGGTTCCTAATGTATGTTTTGGGCTTCGAGGGCCCAATAAATGGACGTTATGATTATTTTCAGAATAAGAATAATAAATGACTCAGAATTATTTGAAAATGTTCAATAAGCTCCGGTAATGCCTCGTACCCTATTTCGGCAACAGATACGGGTAGGGGGTGTTACATTTGTTGGTATTAGAGCTAAGGTTTAGTCGGTTCTCGGGCTGAACATAGTATATGTGAAGTCTAGAAATACATGTCATTATATAATATGTGATAGTGTGATATCTCCCGACTCTGATGAGATTTGTTTTACTTATAAAATGAGATGCTTTCCAATCGAGCTAATTCCGATAATGTTGAAAACGATGCTTAAGTATATAAGTAAAAAGTTGATTATGATGAATCGGAACTCATAAAGGTATGCATAAATGTTTTATAATACATGTCGATGATGAATGTTATGTTATAGGTGTTACAAGTAACATGAGGTACATAATTTCATAATTATGAATGAACATATTTATATATGTTCATATATCATAGTCTCATGTCTCCATATATCAATAACCATCATTTTCTTGCATTTCAGATAAATACTTTTAACCATACATAAGTATGCAATTCGCTATTTCTTCCTGTCAATCACAATTTCAAATGACAAATTCTTGTGAATACGCTCACCAATTTCATAATCCCATGTATTTACTGTTTTCCATATTTATCCCGTTGAATTCTTCGAAATTTTGATGGATTTCCTGTAGTACACTCATGGTGTACAATCTCATAATCTGTCAATTCGTACACATATATACATAAGTCTTTTTCAGAGAGCACACTCCCGTTAACCTTATTTCTTACAGCAGGATTACCAGTCCAGGCTAAATCCCCTATAAGAGAGCACACTCCCGCGAACCTCATTTCTTACAGTGGATTACTAGTCCGGGCTAAATCCCCTGTAAGAGAGTACACTCCCGCGAACCTCATTTCTTACAGCAGGATTACCAGTCCAGGCTAAATCCCTTGTAAAAGAGCACACTCCCGCGAACCTCAGTTCTTATAGTGAGATTACTAGTCCAGGCTAAATCCCCGTAACATATGCTCAAAGAGTATTGTCGGGATTACCAGTCCAGGCTAAATCCCCTGCAATGACAAATACTCTATAGAGCTTTGTCTGGATTATCAGTCCAGGCTAAATCCAGATGCACATTTACTTTGGATTACCCATCTAGGCTAAATCCATTCCACACATATTCTTCGGGAGGGCTTATATCAAGATCACCCGTCTGGGCTAGATCCTTTTCACACATATTCTTCGGGACGACTTATATCAGGATCACCCGTCCGGGCTAGATCCTTTTTACCGTCAAATCCTTTTTAGTAATCCATCGAATTCCATTCCATTCAATCGAGATTTATTTCCATTTTTATGGAATATTATCAACATTTCATCAATAATCATGCATTGAGCATTCAAATTACATTTTCATCACATAAACATACATTTCAAACATTTAAGAATACAATTCAAGTTACACAAATTTACAATTTGATTTTTATACCAAAACGATAATCTTAGTTTCATAATAAATATTTGAAATAAAACATTATATCATATATCCTTCTACCATAGAAATTTTAGAATTTATAGTTTACCCAATTAGTACAGTAAAATCTTCAAATTTATCACTGTTCTGATGTTTGACAACTTTAACCTTTGCTTACTAAAAATTGATTATCTCTTAGCACAGAATTTGGATGATATTCCCATTTGTTTCTCTTGAAAATAGACTAATTAATAATTTAAAAATATAAATTTAAGCCCCTAATTATTTTTCTCCAATTTTTATGATTTTCCAAAGTCAGAACTGGGGAACCCAAAATCATTCTGACATTGTCTCACAAAATTTATTACATCTCATGATTTACAATTTTATTGCTTACACCATTTCTTCTATGAGAAACTAGACTCAATAAAATTTAATTTCATATTTTATTCATCCTCTAATTTTATTCCCACAATTTTTGGTGATTTTTCAAAGTTGAACTACTGCTGCAAAATGAAATTCTTCCCACCAAAATTGTTTTAGTGCAAAATGTTGATTACCATTTTCCTTCTAAACTTTTAATACATGACAATTTTTTCCCTAGGCTCAGAAAATGAAATTCTTGCAATTTAATCATTATTCCAAGCCTAATTATTCTCATACATACCAATAACATCCCATGAATTCCATGAAATTTCATAATTTTCCATAACTTTAACACTTTTCAATTTAACCCCTAAAACATGTTTTCATCCAAAATTCTTTAATAAAACACCTTTAAACATCCATTAACATCTCAATTTCATCATCAAATAACAAAAATCATATGAACTTATGAACGGTAACTTCCAAAATTTTCAACAAAATAAAAAATTAATAGAATACTAAGTTGGACCTAATTGTAAAAGTCTAAAAATATGAAAATTTCAAGGAAAAAGCAAGAATTAAACTTACTTGAAGCTAAAATATGAAAGACCAGCTCAAAACCCTCTTCCATGGCTGTTTTTGACAGAAAGTTGAAGAAGAAATGGCCTAGAAATCATTAAAATCAGCTTTAGCCATGTAACTTTTGTTAAAATTCCAATTTTGTCCTTTTCATGTAAAAATCTTTGATTTTTTTCAAGCTATGCCGCCTCAGCCATTTTAAAATGATCCATTTGCCCTTTTAGTCCTTCCTTATTTAATGGTTAAGCTATTTAATCACTTTAGCAAGTTTTGCACCTTTTCAATTTAGTCTTTTTTATCTAATTGACTATCGAAACTTTAAAATTTTCTGACGAAATTTTAATACTACCTTATTGACACTCCGTAAATATTCATAAAAATATTTATGGCTCGGTTTATAACACCGAGATCTCAATACCTCTTTTTCTCAATTTCTTAACCAAATAAATCTTTATAAAACACAGTTTACTATTTCAAAAATCTTTTAAAAGTTACATTTGGCTCGTAAATATTAAATAATATAATTTATGAGTTCATTTGCCGGATTTGGTGGTCTCGAACCACTATTTCCTACATCGTTGAAATTTGGCCTATTACAAGGCTAATCGAAGACTGGTAGAGTGACCAGAAGGAAAAGGCTCATCGATTATCCGTTAGTGATAGAAGCAGGAATATGACCAAGTCCACTATGATGGTTTAAGAGAAATTATCCAAATGAATAGGGAGTTTCTGTATTTATTATTATCATTTATTTATTTATTTAAACCCTGACAAAGTGCGATATGTCTTGTGAAATAAAGAAAGTCGCTAAGTTCATTTGAACTTACAAATGGTTTGTCATGTGGCTGTAGGATTAACGAAACAAGGAACTCGATGAGGGACCGATTCAGATCGTGATGAGACTAAGGGCTTTAAAAAAAGTGTCATGCACATAGAATAGGGGTCACCTTTATGGACTTCGCCAAGGGAGCGAATATGTTGTAACCAGATAGATTCTTTATAGTTCCGGAGTTGAAATAATAGGCTTTTATTTTTACAAACTTTGTTGTATGATATTTAAATAATAGGAAATTTGGTTTGATTGATTTTTTAAATATAAGTAAGAGTGTGTACAATAGCTCGATTTGGGAGTGACACCTACATCTAGATTCGGTGTTCAAGTCAGGTGAGGGTGTTACAAAAGGTGTGAAATTAAAAAAAATCATGAATGCAATCGAGGCCGCCTCTCCATTTGGGCATTCCACAATACAATACATTGTTTATGTTGCACTAACCAATTATTTCATTCTTCTCCCCTCTTGTTCATCTCGTGGACATTGTTGAATCTATGTGGAACGTCTGGAATATCTTCTATACACCCAAATTGTTGCAGAACCCGATCAGCATTTTACCACTCCACGATTGAAACGTTCAGCATCGGTCTGTTGATGCACCACACATGTGCATGTTTGTGAACCCGCAGTGGAATGACAACCACAACATCTGGTGCGGAATATGGCATCCACACGAACTACACAATATTTAACATGATGATAGGTACATGAGTCAAATAACATGATCAAAGTAATTAAGTAAAATCAATATAACTTAATTAAAATATATATTACTTTGTCCCCAACGTATGCCTCTATCATTTGGCAATAGAAAACAAGTGTCTTGGACTTCCCAATACTCGAACATGTATACCATCTGAAAATGAAGCAAACTTATTAGCACAGATTCCAAAAAAATTAATTATTCTTGATTCAATTTTACATTTGTTTTACCTATTTACAAGTGGTCACACATGTGGTGGTTGCCTACTGATGCCAGAAATGGCATCCTGTAGAAAGCCCAAGACTACAGCAGTATCAGACATCCGTATATATCTTGTGTGTCAGCTAAGCCCCAATTGTAGGAACGAGCCTGGTACAAATCAACCAATAGAGGCAAGTACATAATGTGGACCTTATTATTATTTGCTTCCAACATAAGTACCCCCTATCAGTTGCAATATATACACTTGGGCAGCGTACATCAGCTCTGACTTAGTGTCACTGCTTGATAAGGTTTGGAAATTTTCATTCAGCTAGGAAAATTTCAAAATGGTAAATCTAGCTTCCCCATCACCAGGCGAACATCCAAGTAACTGTAGTAGAGGGTCGAAGGTTCAGCCACTTTACTTGGACATGTGACCGTATCACCGTCAATTGGGAGTCCGAGTTTCATTGTGACATCTCCCAGGGTGATTGTTCACTCCCCACACGGTAGATGAAAACTGTGGATATCCGGGAGCCACCGCTCAACCAATGAGGATATTAAGTCCGCCATCAAGTCAAACATCCAGACTAATGTCGCTATACTTGGACTCGCGGCCTCAACACCCAGTACTCATCTTGTCCATATCATATAATCGCATTTGTTAAATTGACTAAGTAAATATAATTTAAACCGGAACTATATAAATATATTTTTGAATTCGTTAATCATCAGTGCAATGTCGAATGCTCAAAAAAGAGAACTTATTGTGATATCTGCATAATTAATAAAAAATTAATCACTTCAAAAAACTAAATACAATTAAACATTATATTATAATATACCAATTATTACAATTAAAAAATTATGTACCTTAAATCTATTAAAAATTTCCCCCAAAATACCAACACAACAATCTCAAAACTTCAAGTAACATGAATTTTTTTAAAAAAAAAATTCAATTTCTTTCTTCTTTTTTTCAAATTTCAGCTGGTAGGGTGGAAAAGAGACCATTGGGATTTATATAGGGAGAGGGGGAAAAGAAGAAGAAAAAGAAGAAGAAGAAAAGCCTGGTTGCCGCGTAACCTTAGGGTCAAATCGGCGTCAAGTGGCAAGCCACAAGCACAAGTAAGGCATTTTTTCCGTTTTTTTTTATTTTTTGTTTTTTTTTTATTCTTTTCGATTCTACATTTTTATTCCCGCTTTTCCTTTTTCAAACTCTATAAAGGAATTTTTTTTTCTTACTGGACCGTCACGGCAAACTACGCCTTATTTTCTCTATTTCTTTAACAACCCCACCATTCGTTTTTTTTTCTACACCATTTTGCTCATCTCCATTTCAATTTTTTCCTTCCGGATTTAAATTTTTATCTCCATTTCAATTTTTTCCATACCGCCATGTATTCACGCTTTTTTTCCTTTCTCTTTCTCCTCATTTTTTACCGGTTTGTTTTATTCCTCATTCTTTCTTGGTTTGTTTTATTCTTCTCGACTTAATTATATTGGTTCGGGTCCGGATTAATTTTTGGAGGTTAAGAATGATAATTCTTTTCCTAGTTAACTAAAAAACTTTCCTTTTATTTATCATATTTCTACTTACATGAATAATGGATCGAAAATTTGATTATCTCCACTATCATCTTAAATTTTATTACAATAATACTAACTACAATTGGAATAATCACATTATACAATTGCTAATGTAATTTAATAAGTATTTTCTCCTATTTCATCATCTTCTTGTCAAATCAAATCCATCGAAAATCCAATTATATTCAACTTTACTTGAATTGAGTCCATTAGCAATTCTGTGACCCAAAGGTACTTTTAGTGAGACAATTTTTGGTCGACCTTCATCTAATGCACCACATTAACAACTAGAACTGTTGTCGCATCGAGACTACCATCAACTTGTGCCCACCGTAATTGACACCTCCTCCCCTAAATGGTTCCTTTGACAGCATAACCAATTTGGAATCATGACTTATAGCCACTGCAAATTGAGAGCCTATTTTTACTTAAAATCGTGACTGTATAACTATCAATTGGGAAATAAAATTTGTAATTGAAGATGCACTCCCCAAATAGCAGATGAATTCTGCCGGTGTCTGAGCTCCATCGAATCACTGTTAAATAAAACATACCTTCAATTTATCAAATTTTCTAACTAAAATACAAATACAGAAACAAAAAAAAAATTCTTCTATCCTCGTTTTCTCAACACTTATTTTTTTTTCCTTATTCTCTCCCCTAGAACTAATCACAAAAACTTCTTCCTTTCCTTCATCTCTTCAACAGAAAAAAAAAATTCAATTACTTCAACATATATTGATATTTCGCTGGGTATAGGTATATATAGCTTTTTTGTGCCGCCACACAGCTTGATGGCACCAAAATAAAAATAAATATTTTTTTTGACACGGGTGTCGCCAATGAGAATGGTGACACCAAAAAGTGTACAATTTTTTTTCCTTTTTTCTGACACATTTTTTTTATCTAACACGCTTTTTAACAAAAATTATCTGGTGTCATCAAAGAGAATAAAGGTACCCATTAAAATTTTTTTCCTTTTTTCTTTTCCCCCAAAATACTCATATTTTTAATGGGTATGTAGAAAAATACATACTGGTCCGCCAATGGGAATGGTAGCACAGATTTTTTTTTAAATCGGCAATCATTGGGTTTTGATGAGGGGTGGTGCCGCCAATGAGAATGGTGGCATCGATAGTCACTGTAGAGAATGAGTCATTTTCGTACAAGATTTTGTACCTGAATCATTTTCGTAATTAATCAATTCTTTTGGGTCAATTTCGAAAAAAATCCCCCCAAATTTTAGGTACAATAAATAGCACTGTTCTGGGAGAATTTTGAGAAATTTTGAAAACAAGCTTTTTAAATAAATGTTTTTATTGGAAAGAAAATTAGTGAGGGTGAAAGTGGATCTGAAATTTTGGAAAAAAAAAGACTAAATTGAAATTTTAGTGAAAGTTTAAAGGCTAAAGTGTAAATTGACATTAAAGTGAAACAAAAAAAAATATTATTAAAGTGCAAACAAGTATAATTCAAAGCAATGTTGTTTGAACCAGATCGGATCGGTCGATCAGAGTGGTTGGATTGAGAATTGGTCGAGGTACAGGTTCGGCGAGGGATTTTAAATTGGTTGATATGGGAACCAGCGGACGTATCTGTCTGGAGAGGGACTTTGAACCGATTGACCTAAGAATCGGTACGGGCTGGTTGAACTAGAAAAAAATTGATTGAATCAGATTATTTATCTAGTATTATTTTATATTTTTTTAATTTTTAATATTTTTTTAATCGAATCGATCAAACTGATTAAACTAATAAATTAATAACATACTGATTCAATCATCGGATCGATTTAAAAAACATTTATTCAAAGTTAAAATAATAATCTATATAAAAAGTGGGAGGGTGTGGGGGAAAGGACGACGAAGTTGCTATGAACTTGATCAGACCTTTTGTATTACTAAATTGGCTTTCCTACTTTGATTTTGATAATTAGTGGGTCTTAAAACATAAATCGAAAGTCGAAACTAGGGCTATATACGTTGCTTGAAATTTTGCCCCATATATCTATTCCACGTGTTCACCAATAACCAACTTCTTAATTTTAAATTTTAAGGAAATTAATAAGTAGCCTAGTAAAATTAATTTAACTTTAGCAATGATAGTATCATAAGACCACAGTTTGCTCCATTAATCAGACCAAGGTTTTGGCATGACGTTTTTGCTGTAAAATATCAAACTTTTGTGCTTTCTTTTTTTAGCACCAGACAAAATCAAACAACGTTTCCTTCACCAATACTGTTGGCAAGCAAATCACAAACAAATCTAGTAATTCATTCTCTTCATCTTTTTCCTTCTCGTATTCATTCCACCATGAAACAACAACAACAAAAGAAATATAATAATGATATTATATAATACCATAAAAATTTATTAGGGTACACGTACTAAGTAAAATACATTATATTTTTTAATAGGTGGTCGAAAGAGTGGCAATAAATTTCTCTTCAAGTATTTGAGCTTAGTTCTGTCGAAACCATCCCTTTTGAAAAGGCGCGTATCGAACTTGGGTTTTGAAAATAAAAACAGGGGTCGCCACCAATCATTTTTGCTGAGGTGTGATCGGATCACCTCGAAAAGTAGTTGTTTTAAATAAACCATTTAATTTATCAAAACAACGATTTTGATCCACGAAATTCAGAGAAATAGGTTCGGGAGTCGGTTACGCACGAGGAAGGGTTAGCACCGCCCAAAAAATTGGTACCTAATTGATTATCTAATATCTTGATGTCGAGAATTTGAAAAGATTTGAAAATACGATCCTCTTTAAAAGAACATGAACAAATCAAAAGTGGATGATGAGACATTCTTATTTCCAAGAGATAAAGTGTCGTACTCAGTAAGTTAGGGCACAACATTTCGAACTCTCAAAATTAAACTTGTCTCTTGACTTTAAAATTCATATTCAAGTTCGAGGAGGATATCCCATTATTTGACGAATGAGAACCGGAACTCAGTAAGTTAGAGCTCGATCTCTCGAAATTCTAAATACGGGACATTACCTTCGTTTTAAAAATCTTATCTCAGATATCGAAACATCACATCCGATGTTTTAGGACACGATATTTCGACTTTCCGAGAATAAACTTTTTGTTAAAAAATGCATTTGTTTTAAAAGGATATTCGGTCATTTAGATTAAACGAAGATAATCACAACCCAATACTTTAGGGCACGATCTCTCGAATTTCCAAACTCACGAACATTACTTTTATGAAACCCCTTTTTTATGAATTTTTTTTAAAAATAAACAAAATAAAATGCTGAGTTGCGATTCAAAACTGTTGATCTCTTGAAATGACGAAAACGAGAAATTAACAACACATAATAAAAGATGTAATAAAACAAAAATAAAAAGATAACATTAAAATGATAATAATAAATAAAAACAAAAAGATGTTAGTGATGATAGAGACAATAATAAATACAATAATAATAGTAATAATAATAGTAGTGTAGCAAATATAATAATAATAATAATAATAATAATAATAATAATAATAATAGTAATAGTAAATAGTATAGTAATAATAATAAGGAAATTAATTAAATTAATAATAAAATAGTGAAATAACAGAAGACTAAATTGAATTAAAAAACAACATATTCGGGGCGAACTTGAAATAAAAAGAAAGGGCAAGGACCAATTTAAAATGCACACAAATGATCAAGGACTAAAACAGAAAATATTTCCAAAGCCCAAAACGTAACGTACAAGTAGGACTAATTGAAAGGGGATACAAACTTTAGGGCAAAAATGAAAGAAATAGTATAGGATTAAATTAAAGGTGGCGTAAATAGGAGGGACTAGCCGCATAAATTTCCCATTTAAGGTGAAAAGGCGCATATCCAGTAACCAAATCGTCAATGCCAGGCTTTTCCCCTTTTAATTACACCACTTTGACAATTAATAACTTTTATTATATTTATTATTCTTTTAAAGCTTACAAATTTATTTTTTCAAACAAAAACAGAGAACCATCCTAACGTTTTTCTTCTTTTCCTCTGCCATTGTTTCTAAATGAAAAGGGTCTCTTTTTCTTCGACTCCTATGTCCTCTGCCCATTCATTCTCCGGCCACGGATTCCGGCCAATCCGGACTGCGACTCTGCTATAGGCGACGACCGGAGACTAACAACATCGGGCTCCTTTTTTAGACTTTTTCTAAACCAAACGCCTATGGAGTGTAGATCTAAAACCGACGACTCCTAAAATGCGGCCAAAATCGGCGGAGCCACCAAGGAACGAGTGTCCCTTCTCCTTTTCCGACTTGGCCCAGACAAAGAATGGTCGCCGATCGGGGTGAGTTTCCACTCCCTTTCTCTCTTATTATTCGTTTTGAAAGTTTGGAAATAAATAATAAAAAAATAAATAGAAAACAACAATCAAAAAAAGGTAGAAACGAAAGGAAGAACAAAATCCACCTTCAAAGTTTCTATTCTTGTTATTACTTCTGATGTCTTTTGTTTTGAATCCGAAAAATCCCCCTACAATGTATTTTTGTTTTTCCTTATATAGCCAAATGATGATGAATAAAAAGAAATACAATATTACTATTGCTTGTGGTGGCTGCTCCTTTTTTTCTGTATGTAGGCCATGGTGGTGACAGAGGCAAGTGGAGAGCGGCGTGTGGGGTCGGTGGCAGACACCGGCTAGTGGCGCGCATGGGGTGAGGCGGCTAGGTTATTTTAGTTTTGTTGTTTTGTTTTTTGTTTGGGGTTGGGTTAGGCTATTGGGCTTTGGTTTTGGGTTTAGCTTTAATAGGCCCCGGGCAAATTATGGGTATTACAGCTTCCCCTCTTTGCTCGTTGTCGTGTAACGGGAACAGAGCAAAGACTTTAAAAGGCCCAAATTTGCCCGGTCTTGCCGAGCCTTGATTTCTTTGGGTGCTCTTTTTGGTCAGGTAACTTCAAACTCCACTGTAACTTGTTGTTTTGTTCCATTCCACTATACTTCCAAGAGATAGGTCTTGTAGCTTCAATTTGCTCCTGTTGTAACTTCGAGGAGGTGAGATTTGTTTATTTAACTTGCTCCGCTGTATCTGTATCTTTGAGGAGATAAGGTTTGTAATCTTCAGCCTATTCTACTGCTGCTGGTCGGGGCAATAAGACAATCTTCAACCTATTCCACTGTTGGGCAGTGGCAATAGGACAATCTTCAACTCATTCCACCACTGGTCGGTGGCAACAGGACGATCTTCAACCTATTCCACTGCTAGTCAGTGGCAATAGGATAATCTTCAACTCATTCACAACTGGCCGGTGGCAACAGGACGATCTTCAACCCATTCCACTACTGGTCAGTGGCAATAGGATAATCTTCAACTCATTCACAACTGGCCAGTGGCAACAGGACGATCTTCAACCCATTCCACCGATCTTCAACCTGTTCCTAAAACATCATGACTGCCAGGCTTGTCGTCTTCAATCTGCTTCGCTTAGAAAGAAAAGATCTGCTATCTTCGACCTGCTCCTGAAATCAGGACTGCCAGACTCGCTATCTTCAATCTGCTCCTGAAACATCAGGACTGCCAGACTCGTATCTTCGATCTGCTTCGCTTAGGAAGGTAAGATCTGCTATCTTCGACCTATTCCACTGTTGGTTAGGGAGATAGGGCTGGTGTCTTAAATCTGTTCCACTACTACTTAGGGAGACAAGATCTTCAATTTTCGACCTACTCCACTACTGGTCAGGGAGATAGGACTGATGCCTTAAATCTGTTCCACTACTGCTTAGGAAGACTAGATTTTCCATTCGATCTTGGTTCCCTACTGCTTAGGATGACAAGATCTACAATTTTTAACCTATTCCACTACTGGTCAGGGAGATAGGACTGATGGTTTAAATCTGTTCCACTACTGCTTAGGGAGACTAGATTTGCCATTCGATCTTGGTTCCCTACTGCTTAGGATGGCAAGATCTATAATTTTTGACCTATTCCACTACTGGTTAGGGAGATAGGACTGATGGCTTAAATCTGTTCCACTACTGCTTAGGGAGACTAGATTTGCCATTCGATCTTGGTTCCCTACTGCTTAGGATGACAAGATCTACAATTTTTGACCTACTCCACTACTGGTCAGGGAGATAGGACTGATGGCTTCAATTTGTTCCACTACTGCTTAGGGAGACTAGATTTGCCATTCGATCTTGGTTCCCTACTGCTTAGGATAACAAGATCTACAATTTTTGACCTACTCCACTATTGGTCAGGGAGATAGGACTGGTGGCTTAAATCTGTTCCACTACTGCTTAGGGAGACTAGATTTGCCATTCGATCTTGGTTCCCTACTGCTTAGAATAACAAGATCTACAATTTTTGACCTACTCCACTATTTGTCAGGGAGATAGGACTGATGGCTCTACTCCGTTGCTTCATGGAGATGCGATTCGTCGTCTTCGATCTGCTCCACTCTAGAAGACAAGATACTCGAATTCACTGATGTTGCGACAGTGTCCTCTAGGGGACTTGTCCTGTAAAATCAGTTTTGTGTTTACGTTTATGCTAAATGGCTAGGATGCAGTGATCAGAATGAATCTAATGCTCCTCACTAAATGTATTATGACTGACATTTGCATGAATGCAGAATGTCATAAGAATGGTCCTTTTACGAAGATTAGGATGCAATGATCGGAATGAATAGAATGCCCCTAAATAGATGTGTCTTATGGATGACATTTGTAGAATGTCATGAGTATGTTTATGCAATGATTAGGATGCAATGATCGGAATGAATCGAATGCTCCTAACTAAATGAATGTAGAATTCCATGAGAATGATCCCCTTCTATCAGCTTAATGTGGTCATTGCTCATTGTTTATCAGGGCTATATCGCTGATGTCTTACGCTGCGATTTTGTTCGGCTGGTATTCATGACAGAAAACCCGAGAAAACAAACATCTTGCTCAACAAGTTTGCCCCACTTTAACTTCAGGGTTCATCTCATTGTGACCTAGGGGTATAGGATCTGAATCCTTTCATTTGTCTCACTGCGACTCCAAAACGTAGGATTTGTTTCTTCCTCAACCTATCCCGTTACTGTTCAAGGGTATAGGATCTTTATCAGCTTGCATCTATTGATCACTCTTCGGGTGACCCAACCAGATGTATGATGCTCGTATGAATGCAGAATATCATTCTTTCGAGAACGATTCCGGTTTTGCACTTGGGATAACAATGCCCATTTTTCGTCAGGATTATATTACTAATGCAATACCTTGTCATTTTGTTCAATCACCATCTTTGACAAAAATCCGAAGAGATAACCTTAATTTGGACTCGGATGTTTCTAACTCTCAAGCTTGGTGAATCTTAAATAATAATCCTGTTTCAGACTCTTGTATTGTTTAGAGGTTTCCAGAGTAATATGCGAAACTCCTTTCATGAAAGTATATTAGTCCAATAATTATTTCAATGCAAAATGCTTGAAAAAGATCATAATGATGGACGAAACGAAAATTTATTGGGAGCATAGCTCGAAACAAACGAGTTAATCAAAGCTAACAAATGCAATGAAAAAGAAAGTTTATTTAGACTGTAATTTGAAAAGACAAAGATAGCAGACTCAAAATGGGTAAAATGGAAACTAGGTGCCCCAGATATCGCAGCCTGAGCTTCTCTGTTCAAACTTCTTGAGGATCATTTTAAGCTCAATACGTGTTTAAAGGATCCGGAGTACTTTGTCGATGCTCCAGGACGTAACATGCCCCTTCATTGTTACTTCGAGCGCAGCGAGACTACTATATGCCCCATTTTATCAAAATTTGAGCTGCCCTTTTCGGGTTTTCAACTCAAACCGACCATTGGTCTTAAAGCGCCTTTTGCGGGTTTCCGCCTTTGGCCTCTCCTTTTTCTCTCTTCCTTTTTTTTTGATGAAAATTTTTCTTTTTTAATCTTTTTTTCGATTTCCCTTCTTTTTTTTGGCTGAATCTGAATTCACTGAATTGGGCAGGTATTCGCCATCCATCTCAGTCAATATGCATGCTTCTATAGAACAGACCCTTTTTTTTCCGCATAATGTCCTTCTTAGTTTAGCGTTCACTTTCTTCTGAAGTCCCTTCTGCATGCGAGAATTTTCCTTTCAAAGCCCTGTCATGAAATTTTCTAGGGCGATCATTTTTGTTGTAAACTCGCACCATCTGACCGTGACAGATAGCTAATTAAATTCACTCGATCACATCGGGACTGGATCCATTCTCCCTCATCGAAAAAAAGGAATTTCCACTTTAATAGGTGAAACCAACGAAAAATGTGTTGCCCCGGTAGAGGTTTTTTTTTTTGGTATAGCTGATGCGATCCTCTTACATTGCGGACCAATAGTACCCAAATTTCATGATTTTCTGGCTATTGTACAGCCATGTGTTTAAAACGCCCTTATGGACCTCTTTTAAGACTCTTGAATTCTTGGAAATAGCTTCCATCTTCATCTCCTTCATTAGCTTGTAGTGTCCGCTGAGTCTTTGTAAGAACAAATCAGGAAATAAGTTGCCATTTTCGTCATCTTCAAAGTCCTTAGATCCCTCCGATACATATCTCGTTAAAAAGAGAGTTGGTAACAGCGTCACTCATGTCGTTGATACCTGAGGCCCCACTGTGGGTATGAAGACAGAAAATCCAAAGAATAAATGCTTCTAAGGATGATTATTTGCATGATATAAAACAGAACAATGTAAAGCATGAAAGGTAATAAGTGAAAACAAAGATGCATTTTATTGTAATAACAATTTTGGACACAAGCATATTTCACAAAAGACTCTTATTGCCCCTAGGCTTAAGGCAACAAGCATGTTTTGAACATTACTCTAGATCAGTTCTAAAACACAAGGATGTCTTCCACAATCCTATTGTTCAAAACACTCTCAAGTATGTAAGGGTTCAGAAAGTTTTATGCCCCAGTCTTCGGATGTGTCATTGGCATTTTGTCTTCTCGATTTCTAAGCCTCTGATGACTTCTTTGAGGAATCGGGACTCTCGCCCCTCCTTTATTTATTGCAAATTACTGCTCCTGTCGTCTCATCGAACTTCAAAACCCCTATTTTAATAAGCCTCTCCACCAATTTCTTAAATGCAATGCAGTTATCGGTTAAATAGCCCGTTACTCCCGCATGATACTCGCATTGAGCATTCGAATCATACCATTTGGGGTATGGGGGTTGCATTGGTTCCATGTAGTGAGGAGCCACCATATGTGCATCAAACAGGTTTTGATACAACTCCCTATATGTCATTGGAATTGGTGTAAACTGGAGTTGTTTTGCATTAGATTCTTGACTTGATGAGCCCTGATGACCCGTGGGTGCAGCCCTCAGTTGACCTGCAGTGACTAACTTGGAACGCTTGCTCAAGTTGTTCACCCCATTTTCTATATTTCTCGAGCTTGGTCTTTTTCCACTTTCTCCCGCATCTATCTTTCCACTTTTTATGGCATTTTCTATCATTTCCCCTGCCATGACTATATCTGCGAAGCTCTTAGTGGTGCTCCCTACCATGTGGGTGATAAATAGGGCCCTAAGTGTATTGATGAAGAGCATGGTCCTTTCTTTCTCCAAGAGTGGTGGTTGGACCTGCATCGCCACATCCCTCCATCGTTGGGCATACTGCCTAAAGCTCTCACTTGATTTCTTTTCCATGTTCTGTAGCATGAATCTATCTGGTGCCACATCTGTTACATGGCCATATTGTTTCATGAAGGCTTGAGCCAAATCCTCCCATGAACCAATTTGTGTGCGACTCAACTGATTATACCATTTAGCCGCAGATCCAATCAAGCTATCTTGGAAACAGTGGATTAACAGCTGGTCATTATGGACGTATCCCGCCATCCTCCGACAGAACATCGTAATATGAGCTTCAGGGCAACTTGTCCCATTATGTTTTTCGAACTCTGGCATTTTGAATTTATTGGGCAGTACCAGATCTGGGACCAAACTCAAGTCCTTCGCGTTAATGCCAGGGTGATGGCCGGCGTTTTTCAAAGCCTTGAATTCCTCCTCCAACCATTTGCAACGATCCTCTAACTGCCTTGAGGATTCAACTCGTGTCTCTTCCTTCTTTATCATATCGAAATCAGGGACAACTAGGTTAATAGGGTTAGCAGGGTTATCCCCTGGGTTGGATCCAGAACCCGTTTGAAAGCTCACGGGTGGTCTGATATTAACTCGACCTTGTTGGGGCCTAATTGTGACAGATGGCCTTGGAAGATATTCTTCAGGCTGTACCAGCACGTGTGGTGGGGTGAAACCCGAAGGGATGCCTTCATTTTCTTCCCCGGTAATAGCCATGGGGCCTTTCCTTTTCTCCATAAGTCCATTCAATAGTTGGGTCATTTGAGTCATCTGAGCCATCAAGTTTCTCTCGGACTCCATCATCTTGTCCGCCATGTCTTGCTGGATCTTGGCCAGCTGCTCTTGTGTTTGTGCCTGTATTTGTTCTAGTATTTCTTTTTGGAGTTGCTCATATCTTTGATCCATTTTCTTTGACTTAGCTCGCGTGCCGTAAGGGTGTTCGGCTTCCAGGTTTTATTTTTCTCTTTCTTCTTCTCCTATAATTTTAGCTTATTAGACTCTCCCCATGGGCTTTAATGCAAATGATATGATGTAAATGCAAATGCATGGAATGAATGCAAAGAGACATCAATTCTGATTCAATTCTATTTAGAAAACTTTTTAAGAAAACAAAGCTCTTTACATAAAATGGATTATAAATATGGCTTTGTCCTCATAGTCCAGGTGAAAACAACAATCCACTTCTTCGTAATCGGATGTTACGGTCATATCCCGCGAATCTTCCAAATGGATGCCTCTTCTAGCTCCTTGTTGCTTGGTCTAGACCGAACCTCTTAACTCACTTATCCTCCGCAATGTTCATGAGCTTCTTTTAGGAAATTGAGACATGATGACTCCCGAATAATTTTTGTTAGCTTGAATCTTTAGGCAAGGTCTTATATTCTTCTATGTGCTATTCGACCCTCTCGTTGTTTACTTGGACTATGTTTGAACAACCGTATTATATTCCACTTTATCAAGAAAGTCATTTTCCGTGACAAACTTTCTAACTCAGCAATCGAATATGAATCGCCACTCTCTTTCTAGGATGATGCAATGCAATGCAATCAAAACAGACAAAACACACTAGTACAGGACAAACTAACACAAAAGAAAACACGTTAGTGCAAAAGAAATAAACCCAAAACACCTATTTAGGTGAACAACTAGGGGTTTAGTGTGGCACTATCTAGGCTAGGCTCCTAGGTCTCTCTACATATGGTTTGGTTCTAACAGAAGGGTACCTGAACCAGCAGATTCCTCGGTCCTCACCCATTATAGGCTCATATGAAACGAGTTCGGTTCAGGGGAATACATTTCCCTATGGCTGCACGGAGATGAAAATCTCACGAAGACATAGGTACGGATGTATCCCGAAAGCGATCCACTATCTTGCACGGAGGTGAAAACCTCACGAAAGAGTAGCTTCTCACTCCCACTTAAGGGTGTGACCACAACGGTCACGCAAATATGAATGCAAAAATATCCTATGAGACTCAACCTTATTGCAATCCTAGCACCCACAAAGTTGAAAACAGAGATCGAATTGAAAAATACGACCATTTTTATTAATACTGATTTTAAAACATTCGAATGAATTGGAATAATCATCAAAGGCCATCTCCTCTCGAAGTGATGAAATGCCACATCCAGTAAGTTAGGACACAGCACCCCGAATCCTCGAGAGTAAGCTAGGACCCAATTCAGATCATTGTCATTTTGAAAATTCTTATCTCAAGGTAACAAGATGTCACACTCAGTAAGTTAAAGCGCAACATTTTGCATTCTCGAGGATAAGTTTTTTTTATTTTAAATCAAAAGAGACATGATTTTTCAAAACACTTTTCCAAATTTTCGACAAAAGGACAAAGAATAATCAATTTTGTGGCCTGACTCTCTTATCGTCCCCAGTGGAGTCGCCAAGCTGTCGAAACCATCCCTTTTGAAAAGGCGCGTATCGAACTTGGGTTTTGAAAATAAAAACAGGAGTCGCCACCAATCATTTTTGCTGAGGTGTGATCGGATCACCTCGAAAAGTAGTTGTTTTAAATAAACCATTTAATTTATCAAAACAATGATTTTGATCCATGAAATTCAGAGAAATAGGTTCGGGAGTCGGTTACGCACGAGGAAGGGTTAGCACCGCCCAAAAAATTGGTACCTAATTGATTATCTAATATCTTGATGTCGAGAATTTGAAAAGATTTGAAAATACGATCCTCTTTAAAAGAACATGAACAAATCAAAAGTGGATGATGAGACATTCTTATTTCCAAGAGATAAAGTGTCGTACTCAGTAAGTTAGGGCACAACATTTCGAACTCTCGAAATTAAACTTGTCTCTTGACTTTAAAATTCAGATTCGAGTTCGAGGAGGATATCCCATTATTTGACGAATGAGAACCGGAACTCAGTAAGTTAGAGCTCGATCTCTCGAAATTCCAAATACGGGACATTACCTTCGTTTTAAAAATATTATCTCAGATATCGAAACATCACATCCGATGTTTTAGGACACGATATTTCGACTTTCCGAGAATAAACTTTTTGTTAAAAAATGCATTTGTTTTAAAAGGATATTCGGTCATTTAGATTAAACGAAGATAATCACAACCCAATACTTTAGGGCACGATCTCTCGAATTTCCAAACTCACGAACATTACTTTTATGAAACCCCTTTTTTATGAATTTTTTTTTAAAAATAAACAAAATAAAATGCTGAGTTGCGATTCAAAACTGTTGATCTCTTGAAATGACGAAAACGAGAAATTAACAACACATAATAAAAGATGTAATAAAACAAAAATAAAAAGATAACATTAAAATGATAATAATAAATAAAAACAAAAAGATGTTAGTGATGATAGAGACAATAATAAATACAATAATAATAATAGTAATAATAATAGTAGTGTAGCAAATATAATAATAATAATAATAATAATAATAATAATAATAATAGTAATAGTAAATAGTATAGTAATAATAATAATAATAAGGAAATTAATTAAATTAATAATAAAATAGTGAAAATAACAAAAGAAGACTAAATTGAATTAAAAAACAACATATTCGGGGCGAACTTGAAATAAAAAGAAAGGGCAAGGACCAATTTAAAATGCACACAAATGATCAAGGACTAAAACAGAAAATATTTCCAAAGCCCAAAACGTAACGTACAAGTAGGACTAAATTGAAAGGGGATACAAACTTTAGGGCAAAAATGAAAGAAATAGTATAGGATTAAATTAAAGGTGGCGCAAATAGGAGGGACTAGCCGCATAAATTTCCCATTTAAGGTGAAAAGGCGCATATCCAGTAACCAAATCGTCAATGCCAGGCTTTTCCCCTTTTAATTACACCACTTTGACAATTAATAACTTTTATTATATTTATTATTCTTTTAAAGCTTACAAATTTATTTTTTCAAACAAAAACAGAGAACCATTCTAACGTTTTTCTTCTTTTCCTCTGCCATTGTTTCTAAATGAAAAGGGTCTCTTTTTCTTCAACTCCTATGTCCTCTGCCCATTCATTCTCCGGCCACGGATTCCGGCCAATCCGGACTGCGACTCCGCTATAGGCGGCGACCGGAGACGAACAACATCGGGCTCCTTTTTTAGACTTTTTCTAAACCAAACGCCTATGGAGTGTAGATCTAAAGCCGACGACTCCTAAAATGCGGCCAAAATCGGCGGAGCCACCAAGGAACAAGTGTCCCTTCTCCTTTTTCGACTTGGCCCAGACGAAGAACGATCGCCGATCGGGGTGAGTTTCCACTCCCTTTCTCTCTTATAATTCGTTTCGAAAGTTTGAAAATAAATAATAAAAAAAATAAATAGAAAACAGCAATAATAAAAAGGTAGAAACGAAAGGAAGAACAAAATCCACCTTCAAAGTTTCTATTCCTGTTATTACTTCTGATGTCTTTTGTTTTGAATCCGAAAAATCCCCCCTACAATGTATTTTTGTTTTTCCTTATATAGCCGAATGATGATGAATAAAAAGAAATACAATATTGCTATTGCTTGTGGTGGCTGCTCCTTTTTTTCTGTATGTAGGTCATGGTGGTGACAGAGGCAAGTGGAGAGCGGCGTGTGGGGTCGGTGGCAGACACCGGCTAGTGGCGCGCATGGGGTGAGGCGGCTAGGTTATTTTAGTTTTGTTGTTTTGTTTTTTGTTTGGGGTTGGGTTAGGCTATTAGGCTTTGGTTTTGAGTTTAGCTTTAATGAGGCTCGGGCAAATTATGGGTATTACAAGTTCTAAAACATTAATGTAAAGGTTTTACTTGAGCGGATCAAACAAAATTATTCTCAGACAGTAAAGCAAAAGCATTTGACTTAGTTCTATAACATTAATGGACAGGTCTTATTTTTGGCGGACCAAACAAAATTATTCTAAGACGGTAAAACAGAAGCAGATCAGGTTTTGTACAATGTTCTTGGATGACCAATAATGATAGGCTTTTCCGGGATGGAATAATTGCTTAAATCAATTAAAAAAGCTGAAACTAGTTAATATATATTTCAAACAAACACTGCCATTGATGAGCATCGTTCTTTTGTCTTTGTATTTTTAGGGTGAAGCAGCTTGGACAAGAACCCGCCTTTTTTCTTCTTATGGTCATCGCCTTCTTTGCTTATCATTCTCGAAGGCCAAGCAACTGATCTGCTCTTAGTGAATAAATTCTTGCCATTAAACAATAAAAAAGAAAAAGAAGTGCCTTTGGAATCTGCAATGAAACGATAAGGATGAAAGGGAGAGGAAGAACAAGAAGAAGATGAAGAACAAGAAGAAGATATAGAAGAAGAAGAAGAGGCAAGAGTGGAGGAATGAGTTGATGATAAGTGAGAAAGTTTCTGAGCTAAACAAAGTGAACAAACCCCTGGTGATTGCTTGTGCTTTGGGTGTCTTTCACATCCTTCATTCGGCTTCAATCTTCGGCCATCCTTTGACGATGTTCTCAAGTTTGCCATTAGATTTTGGCTTCTGGTTTTAGAGTCTTGGTCTTTGCTGCGACCTTGGGCTCTAAAAGGAACTGTTATATAATAAAAGGCAAAGTGGGGGGTTGGGTTTGCAAGAGAGTTTCGTAGCATGCTCCTCCCTTTGTGTTTTTTTCCTTTTTCTAAATTCAGGTTGACCATTGGAAAAGTTGGATATGGAATAAATGAAAGGCTCTGATTGAGGGAATGTTCGATGGGGTCCATTTGAATCTTGAATTGGTGGTTCAGATTCATTATTTAGTGTACAAGCTTTATGTGAGTACGGCGTCTAAAATCAAGCAAGTCTTTTTAAGTAGGTCTTTGAAGGGGAGTGAACCAGTGCAAATCTGCCGTGTTTTTAGGTGGAGAATGTTAAAATTGTAAAATAAAAAGGTTTATATGCAATGTATTCACGATGAAGATATATTATCGATGAGTTAATTGATAAAATAATTTTAAAAAAAATTATTTTTAGTGAGATGATATGATTAATTTTATTATCTTATAATGTAATTTATATAGTATGAATACATTAACTATTAAATATAAATTAAATGTAAATATTCAATAGAAACCAGTGAAGTTTTTTCTTCAAAAAAGAAAAAAAACCAGTAAAGTTTTCCACGTTAGCATTTCAAGTTAATTTTATGGGTTAATATGTGATATGCTATCTAAGTTTGATTTCAATGTTTAATTTGGTACCTAAATTTTTTGTCCTAGTTTAGTACTTAGTTTGACTCATTATTCAATTTGGTACCTAGGCATGTGCCCTATGAATATTTGATGTGTGCTTTAGTTAAAAAAAAATGTAGGTATTTGATTGGGACCAAATTAAAATTTAAGTACCAAATTAAACATTGAAGCCAAATTTAAGTGCTTAATTGGAACAAAAAATACTCAAGTATCAAATTGAAAAAACTCAGGTACCAATTTCAATATTGAAGCCAAACTTAGATATCAAATTGGGAAAAAACTTAAGTACCAAATTGAACATCAAAACTAAATTTAAGTACCAAATAATATATTAATCCTAATTTTATTAATCTCTTTTTGTCTTTCTAAGTCGGCAAAATGGATTACTATTTTGGTGCTATTTCATTTACTTAACCGATAAAATAAATAATAAAAATAATATTATAAAACTAAATGAATAATACAAAGATTAAGAAATAAAGAAAAAAGATAAAGAATCAAAGAATGATCCAACTTTCACTTGGAATACCATAAGCTTATACATGCCCTCCATTTATAGGGCTTCAAGTACCATAAGTTACAAAGCATTAATGACCAATATTAAGGTACCTATAAATGATTTAGGGGTTACAAGATAATGAATTTAAGGGTTATAATAGGATAAAATTGAGGGGGTTATGGATATCCATTTACCAATGGATTTACAACACTCCCCCTTGGATGTTCATCAACGAAAATATGTCTCGTTAAAACTTTATTAGGAAAAACCCTTTGAGATAAAAATCTAATGAAGGAAAAAGAGTACACAATCTATTATAACAAGTTGCCTTATTAAAAACCTTTACCAAGAAAACCTAGTGGGACAAAACCTCGGTTAAAGGAAAAGAGTGCAATTGTTTTTTTACTCCTCATAATGGCAACATCTATAACACCCCTAACTCATATTCATCGCCAGAACAAGGTTATAGAGCATTATCGTAGTTTACAGAACAAATAAATAGAAGTTTCAAACATTTCACATCATATAATATTCATGTCATAAACCATTCGAAATCAAACATATTGTCCCTTATATGAGCCTTCGAGGCCCAAAATACGCATTAGAAACAAGTCGGGACTAAATTGGATGCTTATAGAATTTTTTAAAAAATACTAAAATTTTTCAAGCTGTAGGGGTCACATAGTTGTGTGGTCAAGCCGTGTGGGCATTCGAAATAGGGACACAAAGTCGTGTCCCAACCTGTGTCTGTGCTCGTGTAACTCTCTAACTTGGGTCACACAGCCAAGTCATATGCCCATGTGCTAGGCCGTCTTGAGCATACTGACTTGCACAATTAAAAGATACAAGGGACACACGACTGAGACACACGCTCGTGTGGACAAAAATATGCCATTTCCAAGCCACATTTCTCACCCAATTTGGTACCAACCTAAACACAACAATTTGCATATCAACAAGTCATAACAAGGCATTTAAATCAAGCCAAAATCAAATCTTAAACATGTATTATCACAACATATAACCAATATGTCTTTAGGCACCACAAATGACAACTTAATAACATGTCAACCAAATATCCAAATTTACCTTGATATTCAAATGCATATATGCATAATTGTACCAAATATACTATTTCAAACCAATTATCAATATACATTTAACAACCTGATTTAGGGGCTAGTCGGAACAGTGGTTTCCGAACCAATAATCCGAGGTCGTATAAAATTATTTTAATATTATTTTATATGTTATAGCATGATTATATGGATGTATGAAAATTTTGGTGCTTTAATATGCTTAATTGCGAAAAAGGACTAAATCGCATAAAGTGCGAAAGTTCTATTTTACAAGCTAAAGGTGTCTAATAGCTGTAGAATATTAATTGGAGGCCCTTAATGTGAAATTAGACCCTTAGAATATAGAGTGGCCGGCCATAGGGGACAAAAAATATGTCAAAATTGGTCAAGATGGTGGATTAGGTGGATTAAATTGAAGGAAAATAAATAAAATAAAGAAAAGATGATATCACCCTATTCATTTATCTTCTCCCACTGAAAATATCAGCCAAGGAAGGGTTTTGGAAGCCAAAAATTTTCAGCAACTTCTCACCCTTGAAGGTAAGTGATTTTGGTAGTCTTTCTTGCTAATTTTTGTACTTTTGGAACCCCTAAAGCTTAAGCTAGCTAAAGAGGGGATTATTTTGCAAAATGGCTGAAAGTTTAGGGATTTTCCATGAGAGTTATTATGTTTTTTGCTGAGTTTTTGTGGAAGAAAATGATTGATAGTGGGCTAAGGAACAACTTTTGTGAAAGGTGTTTCCATGAAAATACCTAAAAGGACCTTTTTGCAAAGGTTACAAAATAGGTGTTAAATGTGTGAAATAATGAGTATTGAGAGTTGATAAAAGAGAAATAATTTTTTCCTAGGCTCGTTAGAGGAAGAAAATTGATTTGAATTTATTTACGAGCTTAGGGGTAAAATAGTCATTTTGTGAAAGTCTAAGGGCAAAATGGTAATTTTGCCAAAGTATGATTTTTGAAATGCATGGATTAATGTGATAATTAAATGAGCTAATTTTCTATTATAGATCAAGAAGAACGAGGAATTAACCTTGACCGAGGAAAAGGCAAGGTATCGGACTAGATCGGCAAATTGGCCTATTTTGAAATCGAGGTAAGTTTGTGTGTAATAAATTCAACATCATGTTATTAAGTTTCTAAATGTTTGACATTAGTGATGATGAGTAATATTTCTATGAATTTGAGTAATGATGTTGAATGAGAAAATGATGAGAATTGTGATGTGGAAGTCTCGGTTGGACTTTAATAAATGAGAGAATAATATCATCAAGACTTGAGATAGGTAAGGTCCCGTATAAGACCATGTCTGGGACATGGCCTCGGCACCGAATTGAGATCCCGTATAAGACCATATCTGGGATATTGCATCGGCATCAAATATGAGAATCGTATAAGACTATATCTGGGATATGGCATCGACAATCGATATGAGATCTCATATAAGACCATATCTGGGACACAGCATCGGCATCTAAAGGTGACCCCATTTAAGACCACATCTAAGATGTGGCATTGGCATCGCATTTATGTGAATGATGATAATTATGTATTTTCAAGTATCCCTAAGTGATTCAATGGGTAAATAGCTAAGCTTATAATAGAGATGAAATTAGCGCTAAAGCTATGTGATGAAGTGATAGAGGTACATGTGAGTAATTCACAAGAAATGTTTATGATATGAGACGTGATATGAAATTGGTAAGAGTAAGCATGAGTAAGTTATGGCAATGTGTTTAAGACCTTGTGTTTCATTCAATGCAATGGATGGATGATATTACGAACCTTTATGTTGTTATTTATTTCATGCAAACTTACTAAGTTTTATGCTTACCCCTCTCATTTCCCTTTTCCTTGTAGTATTGCCACGCTAGCTCGGGAATTCGTGGAACGTCAGAGTTCGAAAATCACACTATCAACTTCTTTGGTATAGCAAAGTTAGATTTATTTTGAGTATGGCATGTATAAGACTTGGTTATTTTGTTATGTCATATTTTTTAGCCAAGGAGTTGGCTATTAATGTTATTCAATTCATTTTGTAAATGGTTATTGGAATTTGACCAACTCTTGACAAGTTTATATATTTAATGATGATGAAAATTCATGAAGTGTATGCTTGTGTGGATGTCTTAATTATGAGTTCTTAGAAGTGCCTTGTGGACATGATAGATGTTGAGTTGAATGAGTATAAGTATGGTTGCTATGTAGGGTGGCATTTGGCTTGGTAGATAGCCTTACAAATGTCCACACAGGTAGACACACGGGCGTGTGTCTAGGCCGTGTGTGACACACGGTCAGCCCCATGGGCGTGTTGACAGGCCGTGTGTCCCCATTGCATGCTAGGTTGGCAAGTTAGAATACCTAGTAGTAAACACACGGGCTGAGACACGACCGTGTGTCTCAACCGTGTGGGAGACACGGCCTAGGACACGGGCATGTGCCCAGGCCGTGTGAAGTCTGCACCTGGAATTAGGAATTTAATTCGACACACGGTCTAAGGACACGGGCATGTGCCTTGGCCGTGTGACCTTATTGAGATGATGGTGTCATAAACAAAATGTCAAGGTTTTCTCACACGGGCGAAGACACGGGCATGTCATGGCCGTGTGAGGGACACGGGCTATGGGCACGGGCTATGGACACGGGAGTGTGTTAGGCCATGTGAAAACCCCTGTAGGTTCGAAATGGAAAATAAATCCACATGAGTATGGAACACGGGCATGTGATATGCCACACGGGCGTGTGGCCCTGTTTTGTGTCAAATTTTTCTAAGTGTTCAAAAGTTTCCAGTTTGGTTCTGAATTGTTTCGTGTGCAAGTTTAGGGTCTCATAGACCTATAATAAGGACATTATGGTCTAGAATGAAAAGCTTTAATTTGGAATGAAGCTCTTAAGGATCGATATTGTATGATTGAGCAAGTTAAGTACGGTAATACTTCGTACCCGGTTCAGGTGTCAAATACGGGTAAGAGGTGTTACAATACCTATAAGTTTTCCATCATTCAACCATATCAGACATACATTAAATATGTTAAGCCCACATATATAAACACATCAAAATATATTAAACACAAGCCATTCAAATGGTTTGCCTCAACAAAACATTTATATACCAACATTGGCCAAAATATCCTATACATGCCATTATAACTGGAATTAATTTACTGAAAGTACCAAAAGAGCCGATGGATAGTGTGAAATAGCTCCGACCAGCTTCCAACCTGAATGAGCTTCTGAATTACTATAAAACATGAAAAATAACACAGAGTAAGCATTTAAGCTTAGTAAATTTGTATAATACAGAATTTAACTTACCATATTTCCACAAAATAGGTAAGTAAACATAGCATATCTTAATTAATTTGGCCAAAACCCTAAACACATGATCACCAACATATTAGCCATGAAAATCACATATAAAATCCAACACATATGGTTGAATTCATCAAATAATCATATATCATGTATTTCATGTATATACCGTTAATAATTCATATCAAACTCATATGATTTCATAATAGAATTATGCTGGTTGAACCATTTAAAATATCGTTGGATACACGGGTAGTACACACGAGGTGTATTGAACTGTAATCTATCAATTCATATTCATGTATGCTCATACGAGCTGTAAATGGGAAGCTCCTCCGAGCTGAATAATGGGAAGCTCATGCGAGCTAAGTATTGGGAAGCTCATATGAGCTAAATATCGGAAAGCTCATGTGAGCTAAATATCGGGAAGCTCATAAGAGCTGTGGTGTGTCCGCAACACATGCAGGACCCCAACCAAATCGATAACCCTAATGACATGTCATTTGTATCCTATGAATTTCATAAGGTTCAAACGGGACTCGATAATTGTTGGACATGAAATCGGTATTTATTCATGGAAATTGTACAATTCACAAACAATAAGTCAATTTAACACATATAAATGTGAAATTTAATTACACGAACTTACCTCGACAAATGTACGTAGATATGATGTAACACCCCTTACCCGTATACTACGTCGGAACCGGGTACGAGGCATTACCAGACTTAACAATACATTCTACCAAATCCCGAGCCACAAAATTTCACTTATACATAATGACTTAGTCAAGCCCCTATACATGCCATAACTTAAATCATTTATAAATAAAGATACCCATAGATAACTTGATAGTGTGAAGCAATCTCCGATGACCTTCAGCCCGAGCTTGTTTAATAGGACTCTGAAACATGGGAAAGAAAAGGGGGTAAGCTTATAAAGCTTAGTAAGTTCACATGTAAACATAATAAGCATTAGCAATGAATTTAGCTTACTACTAAGCTGTCATAACTTGCATAAATAATGCTAAGTTCTTACTTTCTCAACTTACTCATTTGTAGCCTTACCAAAGCCTCAACAAGACAAATCCTCACAACAAGTTCTCTAATTGATACAATCATTAAATCACATGCTTATACCTTATTACTCATGTTCACATTAATCTGTTTACTTGAATCGCTATCACTAAATTATTTATTTCTTGAACTACAGAGCTCCAAATTACAAACCGCTAATTTTCCCTGAAATTAGACTCACATATCTTCATACCATAAAATTTCTAGAATTTTTGGTCTTGCCAATTAGTACAGTTTATTCATTAAAATTTCCCTTGTTTCACTGTTCGACTATTCTGATTTTCTCTTCACTACGAATCAATTATCTCCTCGTACAGAATTCAGATGACCTTATTGTTTAGTTTATTTGAAACTAGACTCATTCAGAATTTCAGGAATATAAATTATATCACATAATTATTTTTGTACAATTTTTAATGATTTTTCCAAGACAGAATAGGGGATCACGTAGTCATTCTAAACTAGTCTCATAAAAATTTAAATATCTCAAATTATACAAATCCTTTGTTTGATCTGTTTCTTTTATATAAAAATAGACTCAATAAGCTTTAAATCAATATCTCAGCCAACTTATAATTCAATTTCTACTATTTTTGGTGATTTTTCAAAATCACATAACTGCTGCTGTCCAAAATAGTTTTATTTGTAAATTTTTGCTCTCACTCACTTTAGTTGTATTCATTACTTACCTATAACAATCTTTCCAATTTCCGATTACATATCGAGCATATTTCCCATACATTACACATGCATATACCTACACTTATCACTACAAGCCACAGATAATTTCACTTAATTGATTTTCCCGGTGAACTCATCGGTAACCTTACCAAAGGCGCAGAATACAAAGGGCACCTTACTTAATAGCTTGCTTACATACCTGCAACATTCTCACTTAACACATGAGTACTCTTTCATAATATAGACATATTGCCAATCATGTCATAAAGTGTCACAAGCATAACTGAAAACTCATCACTTACTTAATACTTGATAATCTCAATTACTTACAATCTCAATATTAAATAAGCCTTAAATGCATACCTGTACTCATACCTGTACTCTTTCTTCATGTTCTCACCTTGTCATTTCTTTGACTTACTCTTTGGACTACTCGGGAACCTTTTCCTTTTTGAACTTACCATTGCCATGTCTTGACATGGTCTTACGTGGTATCCTTGCCTTATGAACTCACCAATGCCATGCCTTGGCATGGTCTTACATAGGACCTTTGCCTTATAGTAACTCATCAATGTCATGTCTTGACATGGTCTTACATGATTTCCTTGCCTTATAGAACTTATCAATGCCATGCCTTGGCATGGTCTTACATGATATCCTTATCTTACCAAATGCCATGTTCCAAACATGGTCTTACATGGTATCCTTGTCTTAGTGCCAATGCCACATCTTGATGTGGTCTTACATGGAGTCCTTAATTAATGCCGATGCCATGTCTTGACATGGTCTTACACGGGATCCTTGCCTTACCAATGCCATGTCTTGACATGGTCTTACATGGTATCCTTAACCGTCAATTCCTCCTTAAATGCCATGTTATGAACATGGACTTTTCCGTCAATTCTTCCTTAATTGCCATGGTATAGCCATGGACTTTGAGATATCAATGCCTTGTCAAGTCATAGCTGAAATATACTTGCTCAAATTCTCAAGGTTAGTCGCATAACTCAATAATAACATTACTAATAACAAAAATTGCATAATAATAAAATGCTACTCAACTTACATACTTACATTCTAAATCTCATCATATCATCAACTTAACTTATTGTCATCAAACTATGCTAGTCAATACTTTCTTGTTATCATACAAAGCCATAATACAAAATATGGTCTAACATATAAATTATACAAGTTCTCTTTCCAATATCGAATTATTATCGAACATTAATCATTATATCTAAAACTCAATATTATAGTATTTATGGCCAAAATATTAATTTATCATTCAAATATGCATAATTAAATGCTTATTAAACATATGAACTTACCTCGATACCAAAACGGTCATTTTACCAACTTTCTCGATTTTTGATTTTCCTCTCGTTCTAGGTCTCGTTTTTCGGGGTTTAAGACATCACATTTCACTTATTTAATTAATTTACTACTCAAAACAGTCCCTAACTCAAACTTTGGCAAAATTACAATTTTTCCCCTAAACTTTTGCATAATTATGATTTTGCCCCTAGGCTCGAAAATCAAACTTCATCCCTTATTATTATGTTTTATAACATGCTAATCATTTTTCCCTTCTATGGCAACATCAAATTCTTGCTCTAACATGCACTTATGTACATTAGGTATTTTTGCCGATTATGTCGTTTTACTCGTTTTCACTTAAAATCGCTTAGTAAAAGTTGTTTAACATAATTCTAAGCTTCATATTCTGCCGTAAAACATCAAAATAAATACATTTCACCTATGGGTATTTTTCCAAATATGAACCCTAGGTTAAATTATTGCTAGAATAAGCTAAATCAAGTTACCGGGACTCCAAAAACGTAAACATGGAAAACGGGGCTAGAATGGACTTACCATGAAGCTTGGAAAGCTTGAAAACCCTATCCATGGCTTCCCACATGTTAAATTCGGCCTAAGCTTGAAGATGGACAAATTTGGCATTTAAATTTTGTTTTTAATTCATTTAATTCACTAAATTACCAAAATGCCCCTTAAAAAATCTTTTGAAACATACCCATCCATGTCCATTTTTGTCCACAAACTTAACCAATGGCCTAATTATCATTTAAGGACCTCCAATTTAAAATTTCATAACAATTGGACACCTCTAACATGTAGAACTCAACTTTTGCACTTTTTACAATTTAGTCCTTTTGACTAAATTGAGTGCCTAAACGTCAAAATTTTCGAATGAGATTTTCACGAAATCATTCCGTGAAATTGTAGACCATAAAAAATATAAATAAAATAAATTTCTCAACATCGGATTTATCGTCCCGAAACCACTGTTCCGACTAAGCTTAAAATCGGGCTATTACATATGAAGGCGACTAATCCGGTTTTTTCCTTTGCCTCGATCTAACTCCGTACTAGGTCTATCAGGATCTAATTGAGCAAAATAAACTTGCTAATATCTCAAGCTTCCATGGCTAGGGTTTCTTCTTCTTCTTCTTTTTTATGTTTGATGGATGATGATGATAATAGATTTTTTTTATTTGTTTTAATATAAATTTATTCTTTAATTTCCAAAATTAACCCTAATGTTTCATGAAATTTCCAATGATGACTATTCATGCTTAACTACTAAGCATTTTAATAGGTTAATTACTATATAAGGACCACAAATTTCAAATTCTATAGCTATTTAATACCAATAGCTATTAAAACTCAACTTTTGCACTTAATGCAATTTAGTCCTTTTCATCAAATTAGGTATGTAAGCGATAAAATTTCTTAACGAAATTTTTATACTTTATTTCTATCATACAGTAGACCATATAATAATAAAATTAAACTTTTTGACTTCGGATTTCTGATTTCACTAAAAACGGGCTGTTACAACATTACATTACATTTTTTAGTCGACGCATTCCAATTGTAATACCCTTAACCCGTCTCCGTCACCGAATTAGGGTTATAGAGCATTATCGTACAATAAAAAAATTCAAACTTGATATCATTTAATAGTTTAATCACATTACAAACCATTCACGTACATGCATAATGTCCCTAAATCGAGCCCACGCGGTACTAAAAATAACTTAGAAGCAATTTGGGACTAATTTGAAACAAATTGGAAAGTTTAGGAAAGAGATGCAAAAATTTCAAAACAGGGGACACATGGCCGTCTAACCAGGCTGTGCGGAATCACCCCAGGTTGTGTAACTTTCGAACAAGGGACACACGGCCATGTCCTCGCACGTGTTCACCCGTGTAACTCTATGAATAGGGTCACACAGCCGTGTCACACGCCCGTGTGCCAGGCTGTGTAACTCTCTGATTTGCCCTACATGCCTGTGTGCCAGGCTGTGTGCTAAGCCGTGTAACTTACTGACTTGAGCCTTAAGAAATCCTCAGATGACACACGGTCGTGTCGCTAGGTCATGTGCCTCACACGGCTGAGTCATACAGCCATGTCTCGAGTTGTGTGAACCCAAAATTTACCTAAAATCAAGCCATTTCAAAACCATTTCATGCATAACCTTTTAACCCATTAAAGCACACTTCAAAGGAACCTAATCATCACCCAAACACACATCAAAATGTCATTTCAAGATCCTAATTCAACTAACCAATATGTCATTCAAAGGCACTACAATATACCAAGACATCAACCATCAAAACATGTCAATATTGTATCATTTCATATGTGATAACCTATTCAATTACTTACCAAAACATACCACATATTGACCATTTTCAAACCAATCAAAACATACCATAAATGACCTTATAAACATGCATAAAATCAAATGGCACCAAACCAACATAACATCCTAAAGTTTATACATGCCAAAACACCAACAACACATTCATCAAAATATCATTACAAATCACCCTATACATGTCATTATAAACCTTGGCCAAAATGCTCAAAAACTATCGAATTGACTGTTGGATAGTGTGATAGATCTCCGAGAGCTTCCAACCAAATCGAGCTTCTGATAATCTATAAAACAAGGGAAAGAAACTACATAAGAAATGAGTGCTTAGTAAGCTCGTATAAACCAAAACATAACTTACCATTGCATTTGCATAATATAAAGCTAAGTATAATATCAACCAAAACCATAGGCTTGGCATAAGTCTATACATCATCATCAAATTCACAAGTTAGCACACTTGTACATAATCCAAATGAATTAACCATAAGATAAGTAAATTTCCATATGAAATACATCATTTAGTTCATACATTCTTTCCATAAGATTATGCTCACACGAAGTGTGCCTTTACAAATAACCGTAACATTTCCTTTACTTCACTGCTCACACGAGTTGTGAAATGGGCCTGCTCACACGAGTTGTGGGTCGGAATGTAAACTACACGATGCTGCTCACACGAGTTGTAGGTCGAAATGTAAACTACATGATGCTGCTCACATGAGTTGTGGAGAATCCACAACAAATGCAAGACCTCAGCCATCGGCAGGACATTCAAGACCAGCACCCGAAACATGAAATCCCTGATGACATGTCATTTGTATCCTACGAATTCTTATGGTTCAATCGGGACTTAATATCTGTCAATTCATCATAGCATTGATACATTTATATATATCAATCATTTTCATTAGACGTAACATAGCAAACCTTCAATTTAAATAACATTAACACGATAACCATTCATACAAACTTACCTCGACAATTAGGGGCGTTGAATTTAGATCAACTAAGTCGAAGCTTTAACTTTTCCCCGATCTAAGTCCGAACGTGGTTTATCTTGATCTAAATGGATAATTTCAATCAATTAAATACTTCTAGTATTCAATTTAATCCACATTTCATATTTATGAAAATTACCAATTTACCCCTAACATTTTGACTTTTTATAATTTAGTCCTTAAGCTTATAACTTAAAATCTAACCATTTTAATCTAAATCCTTATTAATAAAATATACAAGGGACCTTGAAACAGCCCATTTTTACCATTATTTCACAATAAAACCCTAGAATTTATACCTTTAACAAATTAATCCCTATTTCCAAAATTCATCAAAAATTACTTAATAAAACTTGTTTATTTCTCAACAAGGATTCATAATTCATCAAATAACATCAAAATCTAACCCAAAAAATCCATGGCAAGTCCCTTAACCTTTAACAATTTTACAAATTAACCCCTGAGCTAGCTAGATTAAGCTAATACGATCACAAAAACATAAAAATCATTAAAAACAGGACTAAAATTACTTACATGCAAAAATCAGTGGAGAAGACAACAATAAGGATGGTACCATCTTTTTGTTTCTTTTGTTTTAATTTATTTATTAAATTGTCATTTTAACATTGCTTAATAACTAAACAAAACATCAAATTCATGTCCATATTTGTCCATTAATTTCTTAAATGGTATAATTACCATTAAGTCCATCTATTTTCATTTCCATAATCATTTAGCCTTTTAACTAATAGAACTCCACTTTTACACTTTTTACGATTTAGTCCTTTTTACTTAATTAACTACTTAAACATCAAAATTTCTTAACGAAATTTTAATACGACCTTAATATATTCCCGTAGATATTAAATAAATATAAATAATAATTTACTCGTCAGAATCGTGGTCCTGAAACCATTATTTTCAACATCACTAAAAAGGGGATGTTACACCAATCTTGTGTAGTAGTCATTCAAACATTGAAGTTGGCAATGCCTTGGTAAAAAGATCTACTAAATTATCACTAGAACGAATTTGTTGAACTTCTATATCACCTTTCTTCTCAAGATCATAAGTGAAGAATAATTTTGGTGAAATATGTTCCGTTCTATCACCTTTAATGTAACCGCTCTTTAATTGAGCTATACACGTTGCATTATCTTGTATACAATAGTTGTGTCACACCCTGGCTTGGTAAGCCGGATTGATTCGGGAGACTATGCTAGCGAAGCCGACCTAAGTTGCGAGACTTAGACCGATTAAGGTTGGTGACTTTGTGGCAATGTGCTATGATGAACTTCGTCAATACTACAGAGTATCAGTCCGAGCAATAGTGAGATTGTAGTTAGGGCGAGGACCTTATTATATGGACTTTCCTGCTAATAAGATCACCACCTGTGTTTTTTTTAGAATCGATATTTAAAACACTTGTAGAGCCTTGTAGGATGTGATTAATTAGTGGAAACGTGCAAGAATGAGTAACGATTAGAGATAATCTTGATTGGGATTTAGATGTGGGTTGTCTATAAATAGGATAGGTGATAGGGGAGAGAAGATTTCTGATTCTTCTCCACTAGACTTTGTTATCATCGAAGAAATCAGGAGAGTTCTTCTTTGCTAACAAGGGTGTTAAACGAAAAAGCTTAGGAGAACTTTCATGCTAGTTCTCTGCTGTAAATTCTTAAACCTTCCTTTAAGCTTTACAAAATAGATAAAAACTAATTTAAGAAAGGATTTGTAAGAATTCCTTTGAACACTGGGTAGGAAGGAAACTTCTATCCAGAAATTATTTATAGGTCTATAGATTCTTATTGTATTATAAAGTTTTAGCCATTTTCGATGATTAAAGAAGTTGTTTCATTGTTTTTGCCAAAGAAACGAGAGAAGGTCCCAGTACTAAAGGGAAAGAACCAGTAGAGTAGACAAAACTCTAAGTAAAGTATTTTGGTGAGTTCCTCTGTACCTTGTGTCTGGTATTTATTTACTCTTAAATATTATACAGCTAGGTAAGTGGATTTGTCAATTGTCTTTAGTGTTCATGTTTGAGAAAACTCAATCAAAGGGTCAGTGCATGCATGGCTAAATATGGTTAAACAGACTTGGAAAACCTGGTATATACACAGTATGAGTACTCTTTCCTTGATGCACAAGCTCCTTATCAGAATAGGTGTGAGGAGGTATCAGAGGGATGTTGTATATTATGATACTGAAGACACATGATAAAATGTTTTGCCTTCAGTATGGCACTTAGATGCAAACTGTGATTAGTGAAAACCCGACCTTGCGAGAGAACACTCATGTGTTCATATAAGGAGAGGAGTTAGGAGGATATGGAGGGGATGTTGCTATAAAGCTCAAATGAGTGGATACAAAGATACAGGAAAACTTGGTTCTTCAGGAACTGGGGATCAAAAGCTAGCACAAGGAAGGGAGTACGTGTAAAAGGGTGCATGTGGTAGTGCACATTGCATAAAAACATAAACAATAAGCATGTCAATCTTAAATGGTAGTCTATAAAAGTGGTGTATTCGCGGAACAAATGTGCCCGTGATTGTCTTATATGAGTTTAGAAACCAGTGTTGCTTGCTAATAAGCTAAGTTTGATTGTGGTATTGTTCACCAATTGATCTACAGATAAGAGTAATGTATCCACCAACTTTGGCGAACTAGTCGGATTCCTTTATCTTAATATCTGATAATAATCTTGGTGGGATATTCTTCCCAGGAACTCATTAAGTTCTTTTGAACTTACCAAATCTCTTCTTCCTTTCAGGTTCTTAGCCTAAGTGTGGTTATCAAAGGGATATAGCCAGATCTACAGTCATTTGTGAGCCTTCTTATTTGGATGGTTAACATGTAATTTCTAGGGGTGTTAGGTTAATTTTTAGAAACATACCTTTTGGAAATTTTAATCCGTATTGAATGTTATTTTCAACACTTCAAATGTTGAATGGAAGCCTTGACGACATAACGTTATTTATGACTCATTAATGTTAATTTAAGTAGCCACTAAAGATTAATCCACAAATCTTAAACATTTAAATGTGACAAGTTGTTATTTTTAAGATCACGCTTTCAAATGAAAATGGTCTTAACCTAAAGAAATATCATTTTGGATAATAGTTTGATCTTCAAAAAAGAGTAGAAATGTGTGTTTTAAAATCGGGTCAACCTATAACGCTCCATACTTAAATCCTGAGATCGTGTCGAGCATGGGGTGTTAGAAGTTTAGTTGGTATTAGAGTTTTGATTTAGTCAATTCTCGAAAACTAGTGTCAGTTAGAAACCCCACAATGCATGTTGCCTAAACTAGTTGTATTTCTCATAACAATGCTAATTAAAATTGTGTATATTGTAGTGAAGAAAGAAGTATGTCGGTGAATGCTAGGGAAGACGGGGGTGAGGAAATACAACTAATGTTCTTCCACATGTGGACAACCCTTCGCCATCTCTAAGAATGAGAGTATTAAGAACCGAGGCTCGAGACACCTTATTGGAAATAATGGGGCACGTTATGGGGCAATGGTTTCATTGCTGCATGGGAGTTGCCCCAACCTCATCTCATAGACACTGTGACAAATCAGTGAGGCAAGAGGAGACGGTGAGGACAGCTGAGGTTACACAACCAGCATACCCTGCACATTTAGCTCTAAATGTAGCTATGTTTAGAGGGGACCTAATAGAGACCATCCATAAATAGGGTGCCAAAAAGTTTTGAGGCAGTAAAGAGGGTGATCCAGTTACAGTAGAAAATTGGCTTTCTCGAGTTTGTCGGGTAGTTGAAGAGTTGTAGTGTTCCCCAGCTGAGAGTTTAAAATGTGTCATCTCTCTGTTGAGAGATGAGGCAAATCAGTGGTGGACCATAGTGTTTAGCATGGTCCCAACAGATCAGATGAATTAGGACTTTTTCCTAAGGAAGTGCAAGGAAAAGTTCATCAATCGACTCTTTGTTGAACAAATGAAGGACTTTTTGGAACTCAAACAAGGGAAAATGACAGTGTTTGAATATGAGGAGTTTATCAGGCTAAGCAAGTATGCTAAATATTTGGTGTCATACAATGAAGTTTTGTGCATTAGGTTTAAAGGAGGTTTAAATAAGGAATTGAGGATACTATTGCCTACCCTCGAGATGTAGCCCTGTTTACTAAGTCCCAAATAATGGAAGCAGTCATTCAAGAAAGAAATAAGATCAGGGATAAAGAAGAAAGCAAATGTGCAACTTCTAGTGCAATGTCCAATGCTGGGTTCAAAACATCCAGAGATGTTAGAGGGTATTATTGTAACACCCCTAACCCGTATTCTGTCGCCAGAACAGGGTTACGAAGTATTACTGGGACTTACAAAACAATTACAGATAAATCAAGTTAAAGATACTATTCATATGCAATATCAATCATATTGTCCCTTAAATAGAATCTCGAGGCCCAATAAGAACAGTGGAATCGATTCGGGACCAAATCGAGATTTCATAAATTTTTTTGCAAAATTCTAAAATTTTCCTTATATACAGTGTCCACACGCCCGTGTGATCAAGTCGTATGGTCACACACGCCCGTGTCCCTAACCTGTGTAACTCTCTGACTTGCAAAGCAGGAAGAAATTGAAGTCATGCGACCAAGTCACACGCCCATGTGCTAGGCCGTGTGGCGAATTTAATTTTTGAAATTAAGGAGCAGTTTTCACACGGCCATGACACATGCCCGTGTTCAAGGCTGTGTCCCTCACACCGTGTGCTCAATTCGAAGCATTCTATTTCTAAATTTTTAGGTGCAGGGGACACACGGCCAGGCCACACGCCCATGGGTTAGGCCGTGTCACACACGGCCTAGACACACGCCCGTGTGGAAAAAATAAAGCCATTTCCCTAACTTCATTTTCTCACCCAATTATTGTCGAATAACCTACATCAACACTTGTATACATATACCATCCAATTCAAGCATTAAAACCAAGCCAATTCTAGTACCTAGCTCGGTATATTATCACATACAATTCATATTTATAATTTTATTTATAAGGAACATACACCTTAAGCTTAACTCAATCAACCAACTTAGCACATAGGAATTTAATCATGAAATAACTTTATAAACATACCAAGTAAAACATCACTAGCCATTCCAATGGCTAGATTACAAAACATCACTTACAAGCCATCACTTGGCCAACTGAGCCTATACATGCCATTATACTAAAATGAGATTTCTATTTATACCAAAATGAGATAGTGGATAGTGTGATTGATGCTCCGACTGACCTCCAACCTTTATGAGCACTATAGAACAAGAAAAATTTAAACAGGGTAAGCATTTTCATGCTTATTAAATTCGTATAACAGGAAAATAAACTTACCGGTTATATTTATTCATACAAGCATACATAGACATACCATCCAAAATTTTTCGGTAAATTTTACCTAAACATATACACTTAATCAAACAAGTTAGTCACATAACATCATATGAATATCAAGTAAACATAGATGAGCTCATTGCATTATAAACATCTAATTAGTCTCACCTTTCCGTATTTCAAAAATCTTTCCCGTTGAACTATTGAAATTTCAATGGACATTCGGGTAGTATACACAAAGTATACATATCAACTATCCATCAATTCATGTTCAAAAGTACCCATTTACCACATGATTATATAGCACACTCTCAAGCCACATATCTCATAACAGGATTACCAGCCCAGGCTAAATCCTTTCTGTAGCATATGCTCTAAAGAGCTTGATTTGGATTACTCGTCCGGGCTAAATCCAACCTACATCATATGCTCAAGAGGGCTTATTTCAGGATTACCCATCTGGGCTAAATCCTATTTGCAACATATACGGTTTATACTCTTTTCGAGAAATCACCTTTTTCCATCGAATTTCAACATCCAACCGGGACATGGCATTTTATCATTATTTTCCAATTTGTGGTCATCTCATAATGTATAACTTCAATACATATCAACACAATCATACAATTTAATTCAAGCAAATTAACATATATATTTAGGTTACACAAACTTACCTTGACAATTATTCGTATTTGAATTTCAACTAATCCAAAACCTTTTGTTTCCCTCGATCTAGTTCGGTAGTTGGTCTTTCTAGGTTTATATAAACAAATTTAACTATCAATTTATCACATTTCATATACATTTGAATTCAATTACATCCTAGGAAAAATTACTATTTTACCCCTATACTTTTCATAAATTTCAATTTCGTCCCTAGGCTGGAAAATGAAATTCATGGAATTTAACCCTCTTTCCAAGCCTAGCCAAAATTTATGTACACCTTTTACAGCACCTACATTTCTCAAATTTCAGCATTTTCCATGGGTTTTACCCATTTTTCATTTTAGTCCCTAAATCGAGTTTTCATCAAAAATTACTTTGTAAAAGTTATTTATCTACCAACAACATTTCATTTTCTACCATAAATTTCAAATTTCCAGCATATTCATCCATGGAAAAGTTTCTATACTTTGTTATCTTTTCAAATAAATCCCTCAAATAAATAGATTAGACTATCTCGATTCCAAAAATAAAAATCATTAAAAACAGGACTTGATTTCATACCTTATTGAGCTTGAAAAGTTTTCACCCTCTCTCCTAGGGTTTCCATAGAAATTTTGGGGAAGAAGATGAATAAAAAGATGAAAATTTATATTTTTAATTATTTGACATCTTTTAATTTTAGTGATTTTCAATTTAGTCCTTACCCATTTCAAATTTTTCCATGGATGAGTCACTAAATTATCTACTAACTTTTCTTCAGTGGTCTAATTACCATATAAGGATCTTAAGTTTTGAATTCTATAGCTATTTGATACTTATAACTACTAGAAGACAACTTTTGCATTTTATGCAATTTAGTCCTTTCCCTAATTAAACATGCAATCGGTAAAATTTTCGTATCAAAATTTTCATATGACATTCCTATAATAATGCAAATCATAAAATAATATTAAAATAAATTTTATTTTTTGCTCGAATTTATGGTCCCGAAACCACTGTTCCGATCTCACCGAAATTGGGCTGTTATAATTCTACTACCCCAACCAGGGAGTCACAAACTGTGGGCTTCTAATGAGAAATGAGTGTATGCCAAGCTACGTCTATGGTCAGTACAAGAGGGTCCCAAAGAATGAAATTTCCCATCTATAACAGTTGCAGGAAGAACCATACTAGCGTATGCTGGAGGACCGTTAGGGGATGTTTTAATTGTGAAGCCTAGGACCATTATAAGAAATATTGCCCCGTAAGAGTGGAAGGAAATACTGAGTAGTCAGTGCAAGTGGTTAGAGAGTCCTAGCCATAAGTGAAATTGGGGACGATGGTTAAATCAAGATTGGTCCATGGAACCCCAAGAAGGAGTACAATCAAACCCAGCTCGAAAGTTTCAGCCAGGGTGTACGTCATGTAAGCAAAGGAGGATGTCGAAGCTCATAACATTATTATGGGTAACTTTTCTTTATTTGATATCTGATATACGCATTGATAGACCCTGGGTCTACCCATTCTTATATTTGTGATAAGTTTGTAAATAGACGGAGTCTTAGAGTTACCCCCACAAAGCTTAGTATGTTAGTCACCAATCTGGCACATATGCATCATCGGATAAACCTTAGAAAATATACTAGCACACATAGTGCATCATCGGACGAACCGAAGTATAAATCCGTACACAGCCTAATCCTATGACATGCCAACTATATCCAACTCTGCCCGAACAGTTAATAAGGTAACCAATATCCAATTGCATATCATTACATATTTAATACCATAGTTTCATACCATTTTCATTATTGATTCATATCACATATCATAGTTCTAATTCATGCTCGATTATTACATGTTGAATTCAACTCAATTTCCAACATTCTATATCATCAAATATAAATCAATTCATATGACTAGTATAAGCTCACCTTGATAGCTAGTCATGCAATCAACATATATATGCTTATAAGTTTAATGGTCTCGAATTATAAAAGTACAAACCGAATGTTCTACTTTTCATCTAAGACTCTCTCATTTCCCTTCTCTCGCGACAACCCAACATTGTCTTTAGCTACATTCAATAATTCAATAATAAAAACAATATCATGTTACATCCAATTCCCATCCAAATATATAGCTAATATATTTTACATCTTATTCAATTTAGTCCCTATACTCAGAATACAAATATTTTTCAATATCTAACATCAAATCAAAATCAGATTTTATATTCTTTCAGTAAGGACTTTATACTTCCTATCTATAGCATAATTTCATGATAATGTTCAATTTATTCAATTTAGTCCCTAATGTTACAAAGTTATATGGCCAACTTAATTAGATTTCTAATTTAGTCCTTATCATGATCTAAGCTTATTAACTATCAAATTCAAGCCTAATTCATCAATTTCTTTATAATGGCAATTTGCTAAAAACTTAACAATTGAACAAATTGATACATGGGCTAGCTAAATCAAGCTCCCATTATTCAATTTATATGGAAATCAAAGAAAACTAGCTTAAGGACCTTACTTTATTAATGGTCAATTGCTTGAACAAAATGGAGTTTTATTTCTTCTTCTTTTTTTCTCTTTAATGGACATTTGGGACTTTATTTCATAGTATATGGCTAGATTAAGATTAGTTAATCATGTTTATGTTATTAATTAACCTTATTTATTTTCTTTAATTATAGTTATATTAACTTAATGACTATCTAGGTCATATAGGCTTGATTCCCTTCACTATCTACCATTTAAAATTGGTTAATTACCATTTTGATCTTTTAGATAATTACTATTTAGATCCTTAAGCATTTTCTAGATTAAAACTCAATAGGACTTTTACCATTTAGTCTCTAAGCTTTAATTGATTTTTTTTAGTTAATTACTTATCTGAATTTAAATATACTTTCTTAATAATTTCATTAATTTTTATATTTCATCCTTACGAACTCGGTTTACAAAAAATGAGATTCCGAAACAACATTTTCGGACACACTGAAAATCGGGTCGTTACAATTCTTCCCTCTTTAAGAAATTTTATCATCGAAATTTACGTAATAAAATATGGGGATATTAAGATCTCATTGTCTCTTCCGCCTCCCATCATGTAGCCTCTTTCATACTATGACTACGCCATAAGACTTTCACTAATGGCACGCATTTGTTTCTCATCGCTTTTACTTCTCAAACTAAGATCTCTATTAGTTCTTCCTTGTACGATAAATCAAGTTGCACCTCAACCGCTTCCACGAATATCAAATGGGAAAGATCAAATCAATACCGTCAAAGCATTAATACATGGAACACATTGTGGATCTTTTGCAACTTTAATGGCAGAGCTAAACAGTAGGCAATTGGCCCTACTCTTTCAATGATTTTGTATTGTTCGATATATCTGGTACTTAACTTCCCTTTTGCAACCAATGCGCAAAATTTTCTTTTACGGAGAGACTTGCAGAAATATTTTCTCATCCATCGCATATTCAATTTCCTTCCTCTCCAGATGAGCATATGACTTTTTCCTATCTGAGGCTGTTTTCAATTTGCCTTTTATAGCTTCAACTTATTATTTGTTTTTTGCACCAATTCCCAACTCAATCATCTTTTTATCACTCAAGTCTGACCAATACAAAGGTGTTTTACATTGTCGACCGTACAAGCTTCATACAGAGCCATTTGAATGCTTGTTGAGGCGTATATTCACAAAATAGCGAGACTTTATGGTGTTATCTCAAATCAAGATCCTTGTTTTACTACAAGGTTCTGGAAACAATTGCATGAGTATTTAGGTAAGATGTTGAATTTCAATATTGCTTATCATCCTCAACCAAATGATCAATCAAAGCATGTTATCTAGATGTTGGAAGAAATGCTTCAAGCCTATATGATCAAGTTTGAAGTTAGTTGGGAACATTATTTAGCCCTAATCAAATTGATATATCAATTTTATAGTTTATACAACACTTTAATAATGATTAAGACTTTTTTATTAACACTTTATTTTAATGATAAAAATAATTTATATGTTTATTTATTATTCTGAGAAATGTTAGTCTGTAATAATTATATGAAATAAACCTTATATCATAAATTAAATTGGTAAGAATATTGTATGTATTATATTTAAATTGTTAAATAAATTGATACATTTTAATTATTTTTAACAATCCAAATAACAAATATTATTTTACATTAGTAATTAAAAATACATCAAAACTAATGAAAATATTAAATACATAAATTACATGCAACTATATAATATTAAAAATCAATTGATAATCACTGGTTGGTTGCCGCTTTTATCATTTGATAACCGCAAATTACTTTTATTGCCACAGCTTTATCGTTCAATCTTAAACTACAATTTCAGTACTTGCAATTAGCATGATATCAAAAATTTACTTACTATTATCGCCCAATCCTATGTCACGAATTATTTCATAAACTTAAAATTATCGTTCAGACTAGTAGTTACATACATATGCTTAGAAATATAACAAAAATATATAACTTAAAAGGAAAAAGAGCTTATACTACTACTCTAAGATACAGCTTCTTTCCTCCCTAACTTCTCTCATCTACCTTTCAAATGAATTCCTTAGCTCTCATAAAAATAAAAATATAAATGCCCCTATTCTAGATGTGCTGATATCAAAACAACAATCTAACTTTCACATCATCATCCATGAATTGTAACAAAATCGGAGCTTTTCCAGAAAAATGCATGTAGAAAAAAAAATGATGTATGCACTTCGAAAGATACAAGTACCCAAATATACCTCCTGATAAATAATTTCCATGCACTTCCATATGTTTTTGCAAAGAGAAACCATGAAAATCAGCTCTCAAGTTGAAGCATTTGCTAAACATGTGCACTTGTATCGAGGAAAACAAGAGGAACAAAATCAAGAGGAAATAAGCAACTTGAACTTCACACCCATTCTGAATGGACTAAGCCTTAATGCTAGTCTGAACAACTTGAACCTCAAACATTAGTTAAACAGCTTGAATTTCATCTTCATTAAAATCAGACTGAACCTTAGTAGCTTGAATGTAACGAAAAGGAGCGCAACATGAAGAGATATCAATTTCAGCAACTTCCATGGCATTACAGACCCATTCAGGGATATCTCCTTTTGGAAACTACAGGACAAAGGTACAATTTCTAAGCAACATAATACTTCATATATATTCAGTTAATCTACTTGGTGAGTCCTTATACTAAAGACTGAAGAGTAAATTAATCTCTCTCTAAGCAATTTAGTCTCTATACATCTAATTTGAAAACAAATAGGTAAAAAGTAAGAAACTAGTTATGAATCCTAACCATTGGATTAACAAATTTTCTATTCTTCATACCAAGCAAAGCCTAAATGACAGTAACCTTAAACATTTGTTTTAAAGTGAGAAGGAAGAGAAGAAAAAAACCCAAATTTAACAGTTTTTAAAAAGCAAGACTAAATTACTCAATTTTTCATGTCACTTTAATGCACGACAAATCAAACATTTTTTAATGCTCAACCTCTCTCTTACAGTTTTACTTATTTACTTCAAAATTAAATATACAAAAACTAAATTGCTCATTTATATAGTAGAAAGACTACTTTGATTTTAAGCCTATAAAATAGGCACCTGCCAGGTAATTTAACCTAAATGTTCCTATAAATGACCAGTTGATGGAACATCAAATTAATCAAATCTTTCTACTTGCAGCTAGGACAGTATCGATTTTTGATGAACAACTATAATCATGATGCTCATTAACCAAAAAACCAAGGGAAAAAGAGAGAACAAATGAATGACACAATCGCATGATTGCCATTGAAGTGCTGAAGTATGAAAACAAGCACATGGTTAGATACCAGCTATTTGCCTCAGAAACTTGGAAGTCCTATTCTTGAAGCTACAGCGTTTGTAAACTAGCAAGCATATACCAGGTTTAAGGTGAAAAGGTTTCTAAACAGTATGCTGCTCTAAAAAGATCGATAAACAAATTCTTCAATCCCTGTTGCTGGGTAATAAATAGAGATACCTTAACGGGCTAGTGAGGATGGTAATTTATGCAAGGTTAGAAGTGAGTGCTGTAGCAATGTAAGCCTTGTAAACTGGGCTATAGATGTCACTGTATTCACCCAAGACAAGACAATATTCATCACTAAAACTTAGGAAGAAGATAATACTTCAAAATAATTTTAAATTTGAACTAACCACCATTAAAGAATAATGTTTTGGAAGAACGAAATGCTGAAGTAGATTACAGAACAAAATTAAAAGATAGAGGATGTTAAGCATGATTGAAAAACTCTTAAATCTTAGAAGGATCAGTGGCCGGAAGAAAGAGATTACCATTTTCTGCAAAAAGTTGCATACAAACCTGCAACAAGATATTAACAACAATATATTTTCTTAATATAACATGAAAAGAAATGAGAAAGAAAAAAGAAAGCTGGACAAAGCAAGAGGCAAACATACTCAGGAAACTTCCCTTGGACTATGGATGAGTGTAGATTTCTGCTAAGCTGAAATTGTCAAAAAATTTACTCTCAATCATTCGAAATAAACTACACATGAAAGCAACAAAGCTTAAAACATAGAAACTTTTAATGTTGTACCTGCATCATATAGTATAAATTATGAAATGAAAGAAGCTGAGATCCCATAGCATCTTTTGTGACCAGAGAATGAATGTAGGCCCTCGTATAGTTCTTGCAGACCTATATTTAGGCAAATAGAGTAATACACAAAGAAGTCAATTCATATATTAACAATTTTAAGCAAATATGTCATGAAATGCATACCATACAAGCACATGTAGGATCAATAGGGCGAGTATCCTCAGCCATTGCCTTGTGCTTGAGTTTAAGCACTCCCTGCAAATAGGTGATTGAATAACATCAGAATACTACATTCATATTTAAAATAAAAGTTGGGTGTAATTAATACTCTTTAGGTTCACATTCTAACTTGTTAAAATTCAAAACAAAAATATCAATTCATAAGGGGTGAAGTTATGAGACCAAGCTTCTAGCATTACCATACTATTTTCACCAAGTTTTTCCATGAATTTGGAGGGACCTTGAAGAGTCATATCCCCATATACATGTCTAAAAATGTGTTGGGCATAGGTGTTAAGACATACTTGCTTCACTTCAAGAAAAATGAAGAGCCAAACCAACATAGGTTGTAAATACAAGAATGAACAAAACATGCAAGGCACAAGTTATAGTAACGCCATTCAACGAGAAAAGACCAGTCATACTAGAAGGCAAACAGAAAGAAAGGCATGTTGTGGCTTGGTGCCATAAACACCATTCATATGTAAAGTTAAACCAAATGATATTATAGCACTCAATGAACAAGATTGGGAACACTGACTCTCAAAATACTTTTTAAATGTATCACCTCAGGGACAAGGGCAGTTCCAAAACGAGCAGTTCGAGTCGGATAAACACAGTCGTACATGTCAGCACCCAAGGCACTACAGACCACAATATCCAGTGGATACCCAACACCCTGAAATGAAGCAAGCACACATAATGATTTACAGCAACATAAATGGATAAAAGAAGGTGCAATTCATCAGAATGATGTAGATTAAAATGAAAAAACTCATTTTTACCATTACATATCGTGGTTTATCTTCAGGCAGTGTCGCAGTACACTGAGCAACAACACGCCAAAATGAATCTTTATCTTCACCGCCTGCAAGACCACCAATAGCATAGCTGTCACACAAGTGAACTTAAGTTAATTCAACTGAATCTTTATACAGTTGGCAAAACACTACTAGTAAAGAAAATCTAGCAATTATGATTGTTAACAACAAAAAGAGAGTTCAAACAGAAACTGGCATGGGCATTCACAATACCAGTCAACTAGGCTCTAACAGCATCTTTTTTGAGAATAATATGCTGGGAATCAGAGATTTAGATGTTGGAGTTGTATTTTCTTAAATAACCAATCATTTTATAAGCTAAAAGTAACACCAACCTTTTACTCTCTAGCCCTAGAAACGGATTTAGATATTGAAATTCAATGTAGAAAATTTCAGTTGCAACTTGCTAAAACAATATATTCAAATGGAACTTAACAAGAATGGGACACTATTCCTTGAAATTGTAAAATCAATGTTGTACAAAAATATCCACGAAGGAAATATAGCATGAGTAGGACACTATCCCTTGATTATCTGCTTAAATAATAGATCATTCTGTCGTCAAATTAACCTTTTATTTTATAGTCCTAGAAAATAACTTGGATATTGAAATGCTATGTGGAAAATTATATAGCAACTTGCTAAAGCATGAACATCAAGATCAGATCATCCACCGTAGAGTATCTTCAAAGGAAACATAGCATGAGTAGGACAATATTTGTGTATATAAAATGCACATACCCTGGTAAATTTCGATCCACCAATCCTCGAACACATATATCCCTGATAAAAATGAGTATCAGGAAAGGGAAGAGTTGCCCACAGTATCATTAGTAATTGAAAAGGGGTAAAACACACATCAAATAGCATGGTTGCGAGATGAAGATCAGAGATTCACCTTAGTACTGGATCTAAACCACCTTGTATGATACCAAACAAATTCTGGTCATGTGGTCTTTTATGAGCTGTCCATAAGATTAAGGCAGCAAAAAGAACCTAACTCAATCAGAATGTCACTATTAAGAGAATGACAACATTACTGATAAATAACAATTATTTAAAGGAGAAAAAGGAGAGAGGAGTGGAACACCAGAAAGAGGTATGGTTAAATGGCTAATGGCAAAATGGGGGATCCAAGTGCAGAAGGTAAAAGTTGATATTTAATAAATTAAATGACATTCAACGATAACATTGTGTTGCTTTGTATGATTATATTTATAACACACTGTATAAGCAATTTTAAAAAACTTCAAAAGGTATGTATACAAGCTTGATAAAAGATAATCCAGTCCAACAAGCTAGAGGACAGGCAGACAAGGCAAAATACTTATTTAAAGCTCAAAGATTGGTAAATAATATGATTTTAAGCGAAATGGTTAATATTTCCATGGAAGAACCATGAGCGACCGTTGTTCAGTCTTAAGCATAATTACCAGCTATGCATCTGTCTATCCAGCGGAGGGTACGATACATGGCTTCTTCAATTCGTGGACCAGTAATAGTAGTTTTCACCACATCATCAAGAGCCATTATTATATCTGCTCCAATTCTGTTCTGTATAATTGTTAGGAGAAGATAAAGTTAAAATGGAATATTCAGAACATATAGAGACAATAAGCCTAAGAAACATTTAGGGTTTTATCCTATAGTTAAAATGGAATATTCAAAAAATATAAAGACAATAAGCCTAATAAACATTTAGGATTTTATCCTATGTCTCTTGGTTACTGTTAAGGAATAAAAGAGTATGGGTTCAGGGATACAAAGGTGAAGGCACATAATTCTGTCAATATATATAAAAAGGCAAAAAGGTTCTCATAGCAAGTGATCCTTAACTTTTGCTAGATCTTTATACTGCTAATAACCACTTAAGTGAAACTATCACAAACATCATGTATTGAGAGTAACAAATCAGAGTAAATTACACTATGAAGCATTTGAAGAACAAGCAACCCTTATTTATCCAAAAGTAATCTTTATGAAATCTCAATTCATGGCTTAAAAGAGACAATTATTTTGTTGAAAAGGGAACCAAGAATAACAGAACACCTCCTCTCATCCCAGTAATATGAGCCAGTGTTGCAAAAATTAGGGGGAAGAAAGAAAACTTTTAGTTTTTACCAAAAACATAATATAACAAGAATTACCAAAGTACACTAAAATAAAGCACCTACTTGGATTTGAATAGATTCCTCTGGTGTTAGGAGCATTGCCTTTCCATCCACTGGAGACTGAGTTAAGAAACATGAAGCCTTTTAAAAGTAAAACATCACAAAAACAAGAAAGAAGTAACAAGAAAAGGTTATGCTTCCAGCTAATACTTAAGCAGATTATTATACTAATTACTTCCAAGACATCATGAACACTACAGAGAAATATTAATAACTAATTACCTGAAATGTTACACCCTTTTCAGTGATGTCAGCTAAATGCAGCAGTGAAACCTATAAAGTAACCAGCAAGAGATTGTCATCTTCAACATACCACATATATATTATCTATCACTAACTGAATTATACACACTGGAGATCATGATTTAACACAGTGTAGTAACAACGTAATTATGATTCAGAGAAAGGAAAACAAAACATCAAAATTTCTAAACAGTTATTATTTTTCCTTAAGACACTAGTGCACAGAAGCCATATAAACTGTATACATGCATGCATATAATAGCAAGTACTTGAAAATTTAAAAGGAATGATGAACAATGAAATGAACCAAAAATTTAGAGAGATACAACAATGTCAAATCATAACACAACCATTTGAAAGCCTCCGGAATCTGTCAGCAATGCTCTAGGCCAGTTCATAAATTTGTGAAGACCACCCAATTCATCAATAAGCTCAGATGTAGGACGAAGAGCCAGATGATACGTATTCCCAAGAATTATTTGACAACCAATCTCCTCAAGCTGGTCAGTTGTCAAACCTTTTATTGTGCCTGCCATGAGGAGGGGGAACCATGTCTTCTAGTAGTAAGATTTAAGAAATAAAAGGCACATGATGCAGTGAGCTATCCATGAGGTGAAGTATATAATGCAAGGCATGCATCAATCTTGAACTATCCATGCTAAATGTCCATTCAATGGAAGGCAACTCCAGATACTTGTGTTCACAACTAATCATCTGTAGAATCAAATACAAACAAATTCATTGGCGTTTCTTAGTTTTAGAAGATTATAAGAATTCGCAATCTCATCAACGACAAAGTTTAGGGCAATGATGTGAAACACCTAAACAACCTTTTAGAAAAGGGTCGAAAGTACAATATATTTTGCAACATAAAAGATTAAAGATCCTTATAAATTGTTCCGAGTATTCTAAATATGCTATAGAATGTGTGTGATATTAATATTAAAAAATTCAACCTTGCGTTCCCACGGGCATAAACAGAGGTGTCTGGCATACAAAGTGAGGAAGTGTTAGTTGAGCTGCCCGAGCACGATTAAACCTCCCTAGAACCTATGAAAACCGGAGAAAAAAAATAAGAAAATTGCATATCAGCAACCATCCAAACCTCGCTAGGTTAAATCAAGAAACGTAATTAAAGTCAGAATCATCAAGATTGAGCCCAAGAAAAAAATTATCACGTTCACTTACTAAAATATCCTTATAATCCAGAAACAGAAGTAATAACTGGTAAGAAGAATCAATTACCGAAAAGAAACAAAATTACGGTGAAAACAACATCTATGAAGAGAGATTATTCCATTAAATAGTTTAAAAGCAGTTTCTGTAAATCAACATTTTCAAGAACTGCTATTTTCCTCTTAACTGTTACTATCATTCGATCATTCGACAGTAATTATAATAATAATAATAATAATAATAATAATAATAATGATAATAATAATAATAATAATAATAATAATAATAATAATAATAATAATAATAATAATAATATGCTGAGAAGAGGCGGGTAAATCTTTTGTTAAGATGATTTTGGCTCGAAAGTTAAATAAAAACAAAAGATGCGGCATTCAAAATTTAAAAGTCCCACCTCGAAACGAAGCGCCATCAAGTAGCTTTAAGGGACGTTTAAATACCGGTGGTGTAGCGTGTCGCAGGCCGCTATTTCACAATATCGGCGCCGACCACAACCGCTAAAGGCCTCAATAGAAATGTGAAAAATTGCACTTGAACAGCAGCGGATCAAGGCGGCAAATATCAGTGTAACCGAAAACAGTGGCGATAACGGCCCGCTATTCCCGCTAAACCGATAGCTTTAAAAAAATTCTCCTTCTCACCAAAGTAAACATAGGGAAAGAGTATGAGAAGAGACAGAGTAATAAACAGTAGGATGGAAAACAAATATAACAGAGTGATGCAGAGCCAGATGGCGGATAACTCAATATCTCATTACTACCGTAGACATCTTCAAAGTTTAGGGTTTTAAAATTTAGAAACTTGGCGGCGGCGGGATATGGGAAGAGAGATGAAGAGTAGGTCCGGATCTTTTATGGTAAATTTTACAAGTTCTATTTTTTAAGGCTTTTATGTAAAAATTACTCGGTTAGTTATTTGAACATTGGTTATTCTTATTCTGGTTATTTTTTCTTTTTAAGTTAGCCATTCAAAATAGAAATTGATCAAATTGGCCACTCTATCATTATCTATTTGGAGTGACTGACAGCTAGTTTACCTTAAGTTTAGAGTGACTAAAGTGAAAATGCATCATTAATCTTCTGTTATCATTTAGCAGTGAAGTAGTTAATTTGATCAATTTCTATTGTAAGTGACCAAATTAACAACAAAAAAATATTGAGTGACCAAAATAGGAACAACCCCTATCTCAAGTTACTAATGGTGTAATTTACCCATTATTTTATATGGTTTTTAAGAGAAGGAAAAAAATTAATTATCATGTATACAAACTAATAATTTAAACAAGAGAAAACTTCACATCGGTGAAAAACGGAATTATATAACAAATGTATTTATAAAAATTGGTATAAATTACAAATGAAGGTTTTTTAATGGTTAAATATAAATGTTAAAAATTATAAAGGTCTATGTTCAAATCTTATTATGGGTATATTTTTTAATATAAAAATATAACGGCGTAATGTTAAATTTAGCACACAACGTTTGTATTTTTTTTATCAATTTGAATTTTAGCTAAGTTTGACCCTCAACATTTTAAAAACAATCAGATTTAGCCATTGACCTTTCAAAAAGAGTCTATTTATTTTTTTTAACAAAAATACTGATTAAACCGTTAAATTTTTAAACATGACAACCACCATGACAAGTCACAAGTATTTTATGCTAATCTTTTTTGAATTTTTATGAACATTTTTATAGTTTTTTATTTCATATTTTTGAATCTTTTATAATTTTTAAAGGATTTGTTGGCGTGACATGTAAGACAAAATAGTATCATGTCTATATAAAGTACGTGTGAACTACCACTCAGGTTGTTACACTAACATCGTTAAAAAGCTAACATTTTAGTCAACATTTTCATTTAAAAAAAGACGATTGACTCTTTTTTAAAGGTTAATGCCAAAATTTAGCTCAAAAAAGAATAAGGACTAGATTGAAAAATATGTAACCATTGATGACTAAATTTTGTATTATGTCAAATATAAAATAAAAAAATACCCTCAAAGCAGTACATTTTGCTTTGTAAAGGACATTTTCGTCATTATTCAACTGAATTGATGCAGATTAACTAGTGATACCAACTCAATCGAATATTTAATATATAATATAAATATATAAATACTAGTTTTAAATCCATGCAAGACACAAGGACATAATTGTAAAAGTTACATATACTTTTAAAAAATAATAATAAGTATTAAATTTAATATCATAATTATATGAATTTTTAATTATATTTTAATCAAATGTTGTATATAATCATTATATCATAATGTGAATGTATAGTTTTTTTTTTTATTTTAATAAAAAAAATTAAGTATAATGCTAATGGAGTTTTTAGACTTCACAAGTCGGGAGATTGATAATTGTCCAATAAAGGTATAGTAAAATAGACATTAGACAATTTTTTAAGATTATTTATGGAATAAGAAAGTACATTATTAGTGATGTTTTTATGGCATTTTTCCTTCTATAATACAAAAATAATAAAAATTTATCAAAATGATACCCCACCACTATTATTTACGAAAATGGTATAGTGTGGGGTGAAGAGGTGACACCACCCTTGTATTTTGACCCAATCATTTGACTATTATTAACATTAAAAAACATATATATTTTTAATGGTGGAGGGTAGTATTAGGGCGAACCGATATTGAAATTAAACGGGTTATATATGGGTTTAGGGGGTTTAGGGTTATTAATTTTTTAATTGGCGCAAGCGGCACCAATAGGGATGGTGGCTTTTTGTCAAGCAAGACTGGTGGATGGGTTGTGGCAAGCGACACTCCTGGTGGAAGTGACCTGACGGTTATAGGAAAAAAATTTCCTAACCGGTGGTTAGGCATTCAGCCTAATTTTCGGGCCTTTTCAAGGGTAAATTTTGCCCCATAAGGGCATGGCTATTGAAAGAGAAAAAAAAAGAACAAAAATTTTAAGGAGAAGAGAAGAGAGTAGGGTTTGAAAAAGGATTTAGGATGTTTGAAGGAGGCAGCAGCAGCAACAAACGGGTTACAAAGGTTTTTTTTATTATTATCATTTATTTGTTTAGGTTTAAGTTTATTCTGTGCTAAAACTAACATAAATGTTTATATTTTGTGTTTTAAGGTTTATAGGAGGCAACAACCTTTTTAGCTTTAAAGGTATAATTTTAATTAATTTGTTTACAAATATTATTTATTTAACACCCCAAACCTAGTCTAGATGTTATGGTCAAATTTGAAGGTGTCGCCGTAGAATGTTTGAAAATCCAGAGTTCGTTAATTAAAAAATACGTTTTTCGTTACATGAAAATCTAATTTGTTTGAAAATCTATTTTTCATATCTGATTAACAAAAACGCTGTTTTTTTGAAAATGTAGTTTGTTATTTTAAAATCAACAGTTCGCAGAACATGTTATAAATCTATAAAAAACATTTAAACATTTAAAATCAATAAGCATAGTCCAAAAATTTAAACACTCTCAAAATAACCAAAGACAGTCCCAATTTTACAGAACACTTAAATCCAAATTTAAATGAATTAAATGATGCAATTTTTTATTATAATCGAGCTCCTGTCGCACCGACACACCTAATCTGAGGGTTACCTGCAAGTGACAGACAGACAAAAAATGAGTTTTCGAAACTCAGTGTGTAACACATAATTCATACCACAAAAGCTAAACAGATAGATAAAGCAGAAGCTGATCATATCAGAGCAGAGTAGATGCAAAAATATAATCCTACCCCATCCGTTACACACCAACTCTAGCCATCCCAACACACCACATAGGATATTGTATACCCATCCAGCCCTACACACCACTTAGTGTCGATATGACACTTCACAAAATATTTGAGCTGCTAGTTTATTAGGCGATTTATCGCCATTTACAGAAATATATGTGGCTGAGCCACCAAATACGGCAGATTATTAAATTGCCCATACTTCCTCCGCATAACAAATCCCATGCCAGATGCAAATGCAAAACTAATAGCTAGCAGATATGTTTATGATATACATGCTTATCATGGTAGATACAAGACATACCCAACATTTTTCAAGTTGTAAATGTCATATCACGGTTTTTACTTATTGTAAATTATATCATACAAGCATACATTTAACTTATTTTATGCTACCAGATAGTCCGATTTCATGCTTTATAGCTTAATTGATCACATATTGACCCTACGGTAGACCTACGTTCGATCCAAACGATACTTACGGCCCTATGAAAAATTCAGAATTTTAGGCTCACACGCTTGTGTGACCCACACGACCTAAATGACTAGCCCGTGTGACTCATATAGTTTGGCACATGGCCACACACACGCCCGTGTGGTCTATACGGCCTAAATAGTCTAAATCGTGTGTCGCACATAGTCCAGCACACGGCTTGTCACACGGCCGTGTGTAACACACGGTCTGGCACACCGTCGTGTGAGGTCGACAGTGCAGTTTTTCAATTTTTGTTTTTTTTTTTTCAAATTTCTCGTTACACAATTCAATTTTGACGAGTAATCAATAGCAAAATTTCCATAACCTAAAAACATCATTTAACACGCTTAATCAATAACGATTCCTCAATTTTACCAAATAACCCCCATAATCACAACGCAAATAACGACATTACTAAATTGGAAATTGAACACTAAAGCATTCAAAAACTTACCCAATCGACCGCAATAACTCCTAATACTAATTCGCAGGAGGGAAATTCCAATTTTCACGATCGATACCTAACAACAAAAATTCTTTGCAAGAATAAACCCATGTCACAAACCAAATAATCAACTCACCGTACAAGAACCCTTAATAAAAACCATCAGCTAAATTCAATTACACACACCTTCATAACGAACAAGAAAGAAAGCAAGATTAAAAGAAACATTACTTACGCCAAAATGGAATAGCAAACGGATCAACACAAAGACAAAGAACAAAAGAATAAAGAAGACTTGGAGCTGCAAGATGAAGATAGGAAGAATGGAAATTTTGGAAATGCCCCCCCCCCCTCTCACCCCTTCTGAAACTGACGTGAAAAACCGAATGGGAAAGTGAGAGAAGAGGTTTGGAGAACGTGAAAACAATGGGCAGAAAATCTTGGGATTTTTTTCTTTAATTTCAAAATAGACTAAAACAAAACAAAACAATTAATAATAAATCAAAATCAAATAGAATTACCCAACAACTCTCAATCCAAACTTAACAGCCTTACTAGAGTTCAACTATTTCACAAAGTCTCCTAAACAACACTCAAAGTCGTTTAACAAAATAAAATCACCCCACAGCGGGATTCAAACCAGTGACCTCAAACCTATACTAAAGCATCCGCCCACTGAAGAAATCACTTTACTCTGATTAGGTTTAGCAAAATAAAATATATATTCAAATATTGGGGGGTTATTAGTTTATTTTGTTATTCTAACAATTTGTCTTATTTTGTGATTTTGGAAGGAAATGGGATCGTAGTAGATTAAGATCTACAGGTACATTACATTTCTAATTTTCTTTTGTAATTACATTATTATTCATTTGTTTTGTAATCCTTATTGTTTGTCTGGATTTATTACTTGTGTTATGTGTTGTTATGTTAGTGTACGTTTATTTTTATTTTTATTTTATTTGTTCAACATTATTACATTATAATTATTATTTATTTGTTTAAATGCATTAGAAGAGAAGAAATTGTCTGTGGTACAAATTTTTTACCTTAATAATATAAAAAAATAATTAAATATTAAAATGGGCCAGCTTACAAATTATTTACCGGAATGAGTTGCTTTCTATAAATTGGTAGGTGACCCATTTTGGTATTTTCTTATGTTTTTTCGATTATTGGGGTAAAAAGGATAAGAAACGGTGTATGGTACAACATTTTTACTTAAATAATATAAAAAAAATAATTAAATACCAAAATGGTCGACCTTACAAATTAATTACCGAAATGGATCGCTTGTTACAAAATGGGTCAGCTTACAAATTAATTACCGGAATGAGTTGTTTGCTATAAATTGGTAGGGTGACCCAATTTGATATTTTATTATGTTTTTTGGATTATTGGGGTAAAAAGGTCAAGAAATGGTGTATGGTACAATATTTTACCTAAATAATATAAAAAATAATTAAATACCAAAATGGTCGACCTTGCATATTAATTACCGAAATGGATCATTTGTTACAAATTGGTAGGGTGACCCATTTTGGTGTTCTATTATGTTTTTTGGATTATTGGGGGTAAAAAGGTCAAGAAACGATGTAGGGTACAACATTTTTACCTAAATAATATAAAAAATTAATTAAATACCAAAATGGACGACATTACAAATTAATTACCGAAATGGGTCGTTTGTTACAAATTGGTAGGGTGACCCATTTTGGTATACCTGTTATGTAACAAAAATTTTGTTCTTGGGATAAAAAATGAAAAGAAATGAATATTTGAGCGATTTACATTAGAGTTAAATATTAGATGGTTTAAAAAAAAATGATCGATTTACATTAGTGTTTCCCAAATTACGACTTACATAAATGTATATAGGTAAAAATGCTATTAATTATTCAAAAACATAACAAACGGTACAAAATTCATTTTGGTTATTTGTATATTTTTCATTTGTTCACGCGATGATTAAATTTTTAATTTGAAACTGCAAATATCGAAATGACATCTTTGATTACAGAAACAGATCACACATAAAATTATTATTGTTATTCACGGGTCCCCTTATAAAGTTCTACGCCATTTTTTATTTAATTTGGACATATTAATTATTGCGGTAGTTTAATATGGTCAAGGTTCGTACTGCGTACTAAGGGGCCGTGTCAACGGTGTGGGCTATCTACCGGATCCTCGTCTTGTGCCATACTTGGAGGCATCCGGATTCGGATCAGTTGCAACGATTTGCACATTTGATTTGACGTACGACTTGATATCAGTTTTGGTCGAGCGGTGGCGCCCGAAGTGTAACAGCCCGATTTAGACCCTATTCGGAACAGTGGTTTTGGGACCACAAATCTGAGGTCAGAGAAATATTTTAATATTATTTTTGGTGTTTATGGCATGTGATAAAGTATGTGTGAAAGTTCTGTTTGAAAATTTTATCGTTTGTGTGTCGATTTGTGAAAAAGGACCTAATCGCGTAAAATGCAAAAGCTGTGTGCTAGTAGTTAAAAGTGCTTAATTGCCATGACTTATTAAATGAAAGGTCCTTATGTTGATATTAGACCATTGATAGTGGAATTTGACATAAATGGCCCTTAAATGAATGATTTTATAATGTTTTAATTAATGGATAAAAAAATAATTTGGTTATTAAGTCAATATTAATTAAAACAAAACATGAATTAATGGCCATTATGTGTTCATCTTGCCGAAAATACAAAGAAAGAAAAGAAAAGAAAGCTAGTTAGGGTTCGACCATTGTTGTTCTTGATTAAGGTATGTTTTGAGCTCGATTTTTGATGATTTTTATGTTTTTGTGATCGTTGCTTAGTGTTCTCTTAAGCCCATGCCTTAATTTATGAAATTTATAATGATTTTGAGATGTGCCATTGATGAATATATGATCTTTGTGTTGATAATTGGTGAAATAAGAAAGCTTGATGAATGATAAATATGTTTTGTATTTGGAAATTTTGATGAAATTGATTATTATCGGCTAAATTGTGAAAATGAAACTTTGAAGGGTTAAAATGTGAAATAAATGAAAGATATGGGTTACTAGGGACTAGTATAAAATTCGGCCACGCTTGGGTGTGAGTAAATTATGTGTATTTTGTGTAATTGTGAAATAGGGATTAAAATGTTAAAATGTGGAATTATAAGGGCTAAAGTGTAAAATGCCCTAACTATGAGTTTATGAATTGTTTTGGATGAAGAGGAGATTGAATGAGTTGAATTTGATATTATATAGATCAAGAAAAGAGAAATTCGGACCTAGATCGAGGCAAGAACAAAGTGCTCGATTGATCGACTAGTATCGTTGTTTCTACGTCCGAGGTAAGTTCGTGTATAATATGTATTGTTTAAAAAATGTTCATATGTGATGAAATGAATAGAAATGTGATTGTGGAGTTTGTTAATGCGAAATGTGAGTTAGAAGATATGTGGCACTAAGTGTGCGTAAATAGAATAGTTACAGTAATGAATGGCACTAAGTGTGCGAGATAAAGAAAGCATCGGGTATATTATTTGGCACTACGCGTGTGATACCGAGACAACTTTAGTTTGAATGTGATGGCACTCAGTGTGCGATATTATTATAGCTTTGGCAAATTAATTGGCACTAAGTGTGCGAGTTCATCGAATGTTTAAAGAGAATCGAATGAAGTATGGCATCGAGCATTGAAGTGGTAAATGTGATAGATAAATATGTGATGGTACATGTATGTACAGAACCTATGTGGTTGATAATATTGTGTATGAGATAGATGGAAGACTATGTGAATGAATGATGAAAAGGATTGAATTGAGTAGCATTATCAATGCTTGTACATGAACCTCTAGATATGGTATGAAAGTGAGTAATAGCCATGGGTGAGATTGATTAGTGATGTGAATTGAACTATGTGTTAGTTAATTTTTGCATATTGAATTTGAATTGTTGAGTTAAATATGTTATATTACGAACTTACTAAGCTTTGAAGCTTACTGTGTGAAGTCTTTCTCTGTTTTTCAGTATCATTAAATCTAGCTCGGATCTGGGAATCGCCAGCGACTCAATCACACTATCGGACATCTATTTTGGTACCTTTTGAAAGTTGTATTTATGGTATATGGCATGTATAGGCCAGTGAAGTTGTGGAATGTTTTGAGATGTATAAATCTTGCCATGTGATATGGCTTGATAATGGAATGATTTTGGTACATGTTTTGGCTATGTGAAAATAGTGTTTGTGATGTATATATATGGTCTTGTGTGAATGGCCATTATGGTGTGCTTTGGTAAAAGAGAAATGGTATGTTTCATACTTAATTTGGTATTTGAGATGGTGAATGATTTGTATGTTATTTGATATTGGAATTAAACATGTAGGGATGACCCAATTTGGGTGGCAATTTGGCCTTGTAAATGGCCTATAATTGTCCACACGGGTGAGCACACGGGCGTGTGTCTCAACCGTGTCCTTCATTGTCCCAATTCGAAGCAAACCAGTCTTGCACATGGGCCAAACACATGGGGCGCGTGACAGGCCGTGTGATTTAAGTCAGTGTTGCACACGGGCTAGAGACACGGGAGTATGACAAGCCGTGTGACCCTATTCAGTGTTACACACGGGGTAGGACATGGTCTAAGGCATGGCCGTGTGAGGCGCATGGCCTAGCCACACGGGCGTGTGCCCTGTTTTGAAAGGAAAAAATTTCTATGTATTGCAAAGTTTCAGTATGAGATCGGTTTAGTCCTGAACCTTCTCTAAAGCATGTTTAAGGCTTCGTAAACCTTTAAAAGGGACTTTGTGTTATTGAATAATTATGATATGCTGATGTGTGATCCATAGTTGTTTAAATGTTATGATTCGACCGGTAATACCTCATAACCTTAGTTCGGTGATGGATACGGGTTAAGGGTGTTACATTTTATTGGTATCAGAGCTACGGTTTAGTCAATTCTAGGACTAACGTAGCGTGTGAGAGTCTAGCTATACATGCCATATAGATATCTGTGATAGTGTGATGATTCCTGACAGTTAAAAATGTGCTTTCGTATAATAAATGGATCCCGATCGAGTTGTTGCTAATGATGTTGAGAGTAATGCGCCTGCTCCCGCTCAAGGGACAGTGCCGGCTGAATCTAGGCCGATTACTAGTAGTCACGAGGGAGAGGCAAAGCAAGCCTTCTTTCAAATGATGAGCGAGTGGTTCACGGAGTTTGTTCGAACGAATACGGCTACTCAACAACCTCCACCCCTGCAAGTTCCCGTAGCGCCACAAGTTATTGACCCAATTCGATTGAGGAAACCTCCAGTTGATAAGATTTGTAAGTATGAGGCTGAAGAGTTCAGGGCCATAGTTGATGATGATACCGAGCGAGCTGAATTCTGGATTGAGTATACCATTAGAGTATTTGATGAATTATCATGTACTCTTGATGAATGCCTTAAGTGTGCTTTTCATTGTTAAGAGATACGGCGTATCATTGGTGGAAAACATTGATATCTGTGGTTTCGAGAGAATGAATCACCTAGGATTTCTTCCAAACTGAATTCCGGAAGAAATATATCAGTCAACGATTTATAGATCAGAAACGCAAAGAGTTCCTTGAGTTGAAATAGGGTCGTATGCCTGTTACGGAATACGAGCGAGAATTTGTGAGATTGAGCCAGTATGTAGGAGAATGTGTTTCGACAGAAACTACTATGTGTAAACGATTCATTGAAGGGTTAAATGAAGATATTAAACTTCTGGTCGGAGTTCTTGACTTGACTGAATTTGTAGTATTAGTTGAAAGAGCTTGCAAAGTCGAGGAGTTTAGTAAAGAAAAGAAGAAAGCAGACTCAGAAGCTAGAGGCGAGAGAAAAAGGTCGATGAGTAAACCGTACCACTGTTTGTCAAAGAGATTCAGAGATGCAACCAGTCACTCAAATGCTTCAATTGGACATTCGAGTAGAGATTGTGTGAAACAATATACTAGTCCTAAATCTCAAATTCCAATGGAATCAAGTGTTGGCAGTGTCAAAACCAATAAGCTTGAGTGTAGACAGTATGGGAGACGTCATATTGGTGAGTGCTGGGGCAAGTATAATAATAGAGTTTTTTTATAAATGTGGATCACGAGATCACTTCATTTGGGATTGCCAAGAGTTGGTTGAAAAAGATAATGTTCAGAGTGCGAGGCCGAGTAACACGGAAGCTAGGGGTAGACCACCCAGAAACACAGGAATTGTGAGTGGTAGCCAGAAAGGAACAACGGATACAGCTGTGAGATCCGAGGCAAGAGCACCTGCCAGAGCTTACGCTATTCGCGCTAGCGAAGAAGCGTCATTCCCTTACGTCATTACTGGTATTTTCACTCTTTATGATACTGATGTGATTGCATTGATAGATCCAGGATCTACTCATTCATATGTGTGTGAACTTAGTATCTAGTAAGTCTCTTCCTGTTGAGTCTATTGAATTTGTAATTAGAGTATCGAACCCCTTAGGCAAGTGTGTTCTGGTTGACAAAGTGTGCAAAAATTGTCAGTTGATGTTTCGAGATATCTATTTTCTGGCTAATCTGATGCTACTACCCTTTGATGAATTTGATATAATTCTTGGTATGGATTGGCTAACTTTACATAATGTTATTGTGAATTGCAAAGGAAGACTATTGATTTGAGAAGTTAGAATGGTGAGATAGTTCAAATTGAATCCAGTGATTTGAATGGGTTACCGACCTTAATATCTTCTATGAAAGCTCTGAATTATGTGAAAAAGGGATGTGAAACTTATCTTGCGTATGTGATTGATACGAAAGTGACAGAAAAGAAAGTTGAATCTGTGCTTGTGGTTTGTGAGTTCCCTGATGTGTTTCTTGAAGAATTACCGGAATTACCTCCGATACGAGAAGTTGAATTTGGCATTGAATTAGTGCCAGGGATGACCCTTATCTCAATAGCTTCGTATAGAATGGCTCTGACAGAATTGAAAGAATTGAAGTCTCAGTTGCAAGAATTGACAGATAGAGGTTTTGCACGACCGAGCTTTTCTCCTTGGGGCGCTCTGTACTATTTGTGAAAAAGAAAAATGGTACGATGAGAATGTGCATTGATTACCGTTAGTTAAACAAAGTGACGATAAAGAATAAGTATCCTTTACCACGAATTGATGATTTGTTTGATCAGTTGAAAGGGGCTACAGTGTTTTCAAAAATAGACTTGAGATCAAGTTATTATCAATTGAGAGTCAAAGAATCAGATGTGCCGAAAATTGCTTTCAAAACGAGGTACGAACATTATGAATTTTTAGTTATCCCTTTTGGACTAACAAATGCTCCTGTTGTCTTTATGGATTTAATGAACAGGACATTCAGGCCGTGCTTGAATCAATTTGTCATTGTATTTATTGACAATATTTTGATTTATTCTTGTGATGAAACGGAACATGCCGAGCATTTGAGAATTGTGCTACAAACTCTGCGTGATAAGCAATTGTATCCAAAGTTTAGTAAATGTGAGTTTTGGTTGCGCGAGGTTGGTTTTCTGGGACATATAGTGTCAGCTGCGGGGATACGAGTTGATCCGAGTAAGATTTCAGCAATTTTAGATTGGAAACCTCCAAGAAATGTGTCGAAAGTCCACAGTTTTCTGAGACTAGCGGGATATTATAGACGGTTTGTGAAAGGCTTCTCGATGATTGCAACTCCGTTGACGAAATTATTACAAAAAGATGTTAAATTTGAGTGGTTAGAAAAGTGTCAGCAGAGTTTTGAACAGTTGAAAGCATTGTTGACAGAGGCACCAGTGTTAGTTCAACCTGAATTAGGTAAAGAATTCATAGTTTACAGTGATGCATCGTTGAATGGTTTAGGCTATGTATTGATGCAAGAAGGTAAAGTTATAGCCTATGCTTCGAGACAGTTAAAACCACATGAAAAGAATTATCCGACGCACGATCTTGAATTAGCAGCTATTGTATTTGCATTGAAGATTTGGCGTTACTATTTATTTGGTGAGAAGTGTCACATTTATACTGATCATAAGAGCTTGAAATATCTAGTGACTCAGACAGAATTAAATTTGCAACAACGGAGCTGGTTAGAATTGCTAAAAGATTATGAATTAGTAATTGACTATCATCCAGCAAAAGCTAATGTTGTTGCTGATGCTTTGAGCCGAAAGTCTTTATTCGCTTTACGAGCAATGAATACTCAGATAGATTTGTGTGATGATGGTTTGGTTTTAGCCAAATTGAAAGCAAGACCGTTGTTTTTACAGCAGATTTGTGATGCTCAAAAAGTTGACAATGAAATGCTAGTGAAACAAGCTCAGTCTGATTTGAATTCTGATTCAGAATTTCGAGTTGATAATGATGATTGTTTGAGATTTCGAGATCGGATTTGTGTTTCGAGAAGTTCAGAGTTGATTCAGTTGATTTTGAACGAAGCACATAATAGTCGTTTATCGGTTCACCTGGGAAGTACGAAAATGTACAATGATATGAAATAGTTTTATTGGTGGCCTGGTATAAAACTGGATATCTTAGAGTTTGCTTCGAGATGTTCAGTCTATTAGCAAGTCAAAGCTGAACATCAGGTACCTTCGGGCTTATTACAACCGATCATGATACCTGAGTGGAAATGGGGGAGAATCACGATGGACTTTGTGTCGGGATTGCCCCTATCTCCGAGAAAAAAAGATGCAATATGGGTGATAGTTGACAGATTAACGAAATCAGCTCATTTTATTTCGATAAGAACGGATTACTCGCTTGATAAGTTAGCTGAATTGTATGTTTCTGAGGTTGTGCGATTGCATAGGGTGTCTAATTCTATAGTGTCAGATAGAGATTCGAGGTTTACTTCGCGATTTTGGAAGAAACTGCAAGAGGCTTTAGGTACGAAGTTGCACTTCAGTGCTGCTTTTCATCCGTAAACGGATGGTTAATCCGAGCGGACCATTCAGATTCTCGAGGATATGTTGAGATGTTGTATTCTTGAGTTTGAAGGTACGTGGGAAAAGTACATGCCGTTGATTGAATTTGCGAATAATAATAACTTTCAATCAAGTATTAAAATGGCACCATATGAAGCTCTTTACAGTCGTAAATGCAGAACACCATTGTACTGGACTGAGCTTAGTGAGAATAAGATTCATGGGGTAGATTTGATCAGAGAGACTGAGCAAAAAGTGAAAGTGATTAGAAATAGTTTGAAAGCGGCATCAGATCGTCAAGAGTCTTACGCAGATTTGAAACAAAAAGATATTGAATTTGAGATCGGTGATAAAGTGTTTTTGAAAGTGTCTCTATGGAATAATATACTCCGTTTCGGCAGAAAAGGCAAGTTGAGTCCGAGGTTTATCGGGCCGTATGAGATTTCTGAGCGTATTGGACCGGTTGCGTATAGACTGCTATTGCCACCTAAGCTAGAGAAGATTCATAATGTGTTTCACGTATCGATGCTTCGACGATACATATCTGACCCATCACACGTGATTGCCCTTATTGAAGTTGAGATTCAGTCAGATCTATCGTATAACGAAGAACCGATTCAAATTCTAGCTTGTGAGATTAAAGAGTTGAGAAATAAGAAAATTTCTTTAGTGAAAGTGTTGTGGCACAAACACGGGGTTGAAGAGGCTACGTGGGAGCCAGAGGATACTTTGAGAGAGCAATACCCGAATCTATTCACTGGTAAGATTTTCGAGGACGAATATCCCTAAGGGGGGAGAGTTGTAACAGCCCGATTTAGACCTAGTCGGAACAGTGTTTTTGGGACCACAAATATGAGGTTGGAGAAATATTTTAATATTATTTTTGGTGTTTATGGCATGTGGTAAAGTATGTGTGAAAGTTCTGTGTGAAAATTTTATCGTTTGCGTGTCGATTTGTGAAAAAGGACCTAATCGCATAAAATGCAAAAGCTGTGTGCTAGTAGTTAAAAGTGCTTAATTGCCATGGCTTATTAAATGAAAGGTCCTTATGTTGATATTAGACCATTGATAGTGGAATTTGACATAAATGGCCATTAAATGAATGATTTTATAATGTTTTAATTAATGGATAAAATAGTAATTTGGTTATTAAGTTAATATTAATTAAAACAAAACATGAATTAATGGCCATTATGTGTTCATATTGCCGAAAATACAAAGAAAGAAAAGAAAAGAAAGCTAGTTAGGGTTCGACCATTGTTGTTCTTGATTAAGGTATGTTTTGAGCTCAATTTTTGATGATTTTTATGTTTTTGTGATCGTTGCTTAGTGTTCTCTTAAGCCCATGCCTTAATTTATGAAATTTATAATGATTTTGGGATGTGCCATTGATGAATATATGATCTTTGTGTTGATAATTGGTGAAATAAGAAAGCTTGATGAATGGAAATTTTGATGAAATTGATTATTATCGGCTAAATTGTGAAAATGAAACTTTGAAGGGTTAAAATGTGAAATAAATAAAAGATACGGGTTACTAGGGACTAGTATGAAATTGGCCAAGCTTGGGTGTGAGTAAATTATGTGTATTTTGTGTAATTGTGAGATAGGGATTAAAATGTTAAAATGTGGAATATAAGGGCTAAAGTGTAAAATGCCCTAACTATGAGTTTATGAATTGTTTTGGATGAAGATGAGATTGAATGAGTTGAATTTGATAATATATAGATCAAGAAAAGAGAAATTCGGACTTAGATCGTGGCAAGCACAAAGTGCTTGATTGATCGACTAGTATCGTTGTTTCTACGTCCGAGGTAAGTTCGTGTATAATATGTATTGTTTAAACAATGTTCATATGTGATGAAATGAATGGAAATGTGATTGTGGAGTTTGTTAATGCGAAATGTGAGTTAGAAGATATGTGGCACTAAGTGTGCGTAAATAGAATAGTTACAGTAATGAATGGCACTAAGTGTGCGAGATAAAGAAAGCATCGGCTATATTATTTGGCACTACGTGTGTGATACCGAGACAACTTTGGTTTAATGTGATGGTACTAAGTGTGCGATATTATTATAGCTTTGGCAAATTAATTGGCACTAAATGTGCGAGTTCATCGAACGTTTAAAGAGAATCGAATGAAGTATGGCATCGAGCATTGAAGTGGTAAATGTGATAGATAAATATGTGGTGGTACATGTATGTACAGAACCTATGTGGTTGATAATATTGTGTATGAGATAGATGGAAGACTATGTGAATGAATGATGAAAAGGATTGAATTGAGTAGCATTATCAATGCTTGTACATGAACCTATAGATATGGTATGAAAGTGAGTAACAGCCATGGGTGAGATTGATTAGTGATGTGAATTGAACTATGTGTTAGTTAATTTTGCATATTGAATTTGAATTGTTGAGTTAAATATGTTATATTACGAACTTACTAAGCTTTAAAGCTTACTGTGTGAAGTCTTTCTCTGTTTTTCAGTATCATTAAAGCTAGCTCGAATTTGGGAATCGTCAGCGACTCAATCACACTATCGAACATCTATTTTGGTACCTTTTGAAAGTTGTATTTATGGTATATGGCATGTATAGGCTAGTGATGTTGTGGAATGTTTTGAGATGTATAAATCTAGTCATGTGATAAGGCTTGATAATGGAATGATTTTGGTACATGTTTTGGCTATGTGAAAATGGTGTTTGTGATGTATATATATATGGTCTTGTGTGAATGGCCATTATGGTGTGCTTTGGTAAAAGAGAAATGGTATGTTTCATACTTAATTTGGTATTTGAGATGGTGAATGATTTGTATGTTATTTGATATTGGAATTGAACATGTAAGGATGACCCAAATTGGGTGGCAATTTGGCCTTGTAAATGGCCTATAATTGTCCGCATGGGTGAGCACACGGGTGTGTGTCTCAACCGTATCCTTCACTATCCTAATTTGAAGCAAACCAGTCTTGCACATGGGCCAAACACACGGGGCTTGTGACAGGCCGTGTGATTTAAGTCATTGTTGCACACGAGCCAGACACACGGGCGTGTGACAGGCCGTGTGGCCCTATTCAGTGTTACACACTAGGTAGGACATGGTCTAAGGCATGGCCGTGTGAGGCACATGGCCTAGCCACAAGGGCTTGTGCCCTGTTTTGAAAGGAAAAAAATTCTAAGTACTGCAAAGTTTCAGTATGAGATCGGTTTAGTCCTAAACTTTCTCTAAAGCATGTTTAAGGCTTCGTAGACCTTTAAAATGGACTGTGTTATTGAATAATTATGATATGCTAATGCGTGAGCCATGGTTGTTTAAATGTTATGATTCGACCGGTAATACCTCGTAACCCTAGTCCGGTGATGGATGCAGGTTGAGGGTGTTACACGAAGACTCACACATTTCGTTTGTCGTGTGGGGAGTGCACCATCAGTTTGGAAGATGTTGCACTACAACTCAGGCTTCCAGATGATAGTGTGGTCACGGGTGTAAGTATAGTATTTGAACCTGCGGCCCTTTGCTATGACTTACTAGGACACTTGCACGATGATGGTGGCGAAAAGTTTTCGAGTTTAAAATTTTCATGGTTGAAGGCGAATTTCGAGTATTTACTGAGTACTGCCACTGAACATGAGGTGATTTGCGTTGCTTAAGCATATATAAGGAATATGATAGGGGGTGTACTCATGCCAGATGCAAATAATAACAAGGTCCACTTGATGTATTTGCCTCTATTATCAAATTATATACACTGCTTGTTCGTATAGTTGGGGCTCAGCAGTACTAGCTACATTGTATTGCGAGCTTTGTCGGATGACAAAGCGTCGTGTTGTGGACATAGGTTGGTGCTTGGTATTGCTGTAGTCCTAAACGCTTTATTGGATGCCATTTTTGGCATCAGTTACTCACCAAACATATGTCTTTCCACTCGTGAATAGGTTATAAAATTTAACCATTATAACAAGAATTTTTCTTTATTTATGAAAATTTATTCTAACAAGTTTACTTTTTTCATAGATAGAGTTCATTTTTGGGTATCGGGAGGTCATATACGCTTCTTATTTACAGCCAGATGATTTGGACACCAGCCAAGGAGGGGGTAATTTATACTAATATTCATTACATGTAATCACTTTATTTGTTTAATTTGACTCGTGCTACTATAATGATGTTATTAATTGTGTAGTTCATTTGGATGCCACATTCCTTCCCAGACATTGTGTAACACCCCTCCCCCGTATTCAATGCCGAAATAGGGTTAGGAGCATTACCAGACTTATAACACATATAACCGTACTTTTCTCATGCATTCAATCATTTCATACAATCATCATTCAATTTGTCCCTTACAATAGCCTACGAGGCCTTAAACATGCTTTAGGAGCGATTCGGGACTAAATCGATAACTTATAAACTTCCACAAAACTTTGAAAATTTTTCTTAATACAGAGGACACACGCTCGTGTGACCAGGCCGAGTGTCTCACACGACCACCAGACACGCTCGTGTCTCCAGCCGTGTGAAAACAGGGGGTACATACTGACTTGGGTCACACGGCCAACCACACGCCCTTGTGTCTAGCCCGTGTGCCCTTCGAATTGGCCACGCACGGTCGTGTGCCAGACCGTGCCAAAATTTTAGGGTATATTGACTTATGCAACATTGGCTAAGTCACACGCCCGTGTGCTAGGCCATGTGCCAATTAGGGGGGTATACTGACTTGTACCACACGGCTAGTCACACGCCCGTGTGTGAGAACGTGTGGAGCATACTGACTGTAACATCCCTTACCTGTATTCAAGCCGGAATCGGGTTTGAGGCAGTACCTAACTAACTTTACTTAAACGTCTCGAATAGGGTTATAAAGTTTCGTTTAAACCCATCAGTTGCACAAACTCGGCCTGAGAGGCCCTAAACATACCTCATAGAGGTTTTGAAACTATTCCGGGAACTTTTATGAACTCGAGAAACCTTTCAACAAAACAGGGGCCACACGCCCGTGTTGGTCTAGGGACACGTCCGTGTGCCCCTAAGACATGCCCGTGTCTTCCACCCATGGTCGATTCTGACTAAGGTCACACGACCTTGACACGCCCGTAGCCCTAGCCCATGTGCCAAACCTTGACATTCTGACCTATTCACATGGTCTATGCACACGTCCGTGTGCTTCAGCCGTGTGGTGATTTAAATTCCAAGTGCAATGTGTAAACTTCACACGGCCTAGGCATACGCCCATGTGCAAGCTGTGCCTCCCACACGGTCTAGACACACGGACCCATATGGACAATTAGCAGGCTATCTACCAAGCCTTTTGCCACCCTACGTTGCACACATACATACTTCAATTCAAAACGATACAACTCCTATCCCAAAGGCACATCTAAGTACTCATTCCAATATAAAAGATAACCCATAGGTACCTCTAGAAGCTCAAAGAATTAAGACGTACATAAGGGCATATACTTCATGAAATTCATCTTCATTAAGCAATAGAATTTGCCAAGTATTTGCCTAACTTATAAGGCCATTTACAAAATGACTTTAATAACTTAAATAACCAACACTTTGACTAACAATTACAACTTAACAAAATACCCAAGTCCTATACATGCCATACTCAAAATAAGTCTAAATTGTTATACCAAAGTGAAGTCGATAGTGCGATTCCCGAACTCCTACGTCCACGTTCCTCGAGTTATCTTGGCAATACTACAAGGAAGAAGGGCAATGAAAGGGGTAAGCATAAAGATTAGTAAGTTTGCATGAAAATAAATAGCAATAATAAGCTAATAATATAATCCATACATGGCATTAACTAACCATAAACAAGTCATAGGCTTCTAGCCATACTTACTTACAGTTGCCCTTATTTAGCACATACCGTGCCACACATCGTAATTGTTTCTTCGTGACTCATTCACGAGTACCTGTATTCACTCATTCACATGACTTTAGTGCAATTCTCATTTCTACTTCTAAACTCATCTACTTATCCCATTAATCACTAGGGATAGTCAAATACTCATATTCATCGTCATTAATGTAGGTACGAAGCCAATGCCACATCCCCGAGGTGGTCTTATATGGAGTCACTCTTAAATGCCAATGCCATATCCCGGATATGGTCTTATATGGAGTCACTCCTAAATGCCAATGCCATATCCCGGACATGGTCTTATATAGACTTTCACATCAAATATCGATGCTATATCCTGAATACGGTCTTACACGGTTCTCACATCCAATACCGAAGCCATATCCCGGATATGGTCTTATACGGGATTTCAACTCGGTGCCGAGGCCATGTCCCGAACATGGTCTTATACGGGACCTTATCTATTCCATATCTCGATGATAGCATTTTCATATTCAATATAGTCCACTAGGACCTCAACATCTCATTCAACATCAATTTAGTAGAGCATCATGCATCAATAGGATACCAAGCATTCTCAATTATGCTAACATAATTATTGCATTAGTCACATACAAACTTACCTCGATTTCAAAATAAGCTAACTCATCGGCTTAGTCCAAGACTTTGTTCTTTCCCCGATCGAGGCGGATTCTCGGTTCTTCTTGCTCTATAATAGCAATTTAGCTCATTTTAATCACCACATTAATGAAAGTATTTCAATAATCATGCTTAGGCAAAATTACTATTTTGCCCCTAGGCTCAGAAATTAATTCTAATCACATTTCTACCTTCAACAAGCCTAGGTGAACATTTAATACTCTTATAGCTATCATCAAAACTCGACATTTCACACAATTACTACAAATTTGTAACCTTTTCATCAAGGTCTAATTAGGTGTTTTCAAGACAACACCTTTCACAAAAGTTGTTCATCTAACAACTAAGACTCAATTTCTTTCATAAAAATGCAGCAAATAACTAAGATAACTCTCATGGAAAAACTCTAAACTTTTTACCATATTGCACAATAGTCCCCTCATTTGAAAGCTTAAGTTTTAGGGGTCCCTAAAGTACAACTATTTTCAAGAAAAGGTCACTAGATCACTTACCTGAATGGATGAGAGCTTGCTGAAATTTTGAGCTTTCAAAAAACCACTATTTGCTTGCTATTTTCGGTGGAGAAGGATGAGCAAAAAGATGGACATCATCTTTTCTTTATTCTAATATTAAACTAACAATTTGGTCCACTAAACACCACCAACTTTGACCAACTTGGTCAATTCTTGTCCCCTATGAAGTCTATGGCCGACCAAGCCAATATTGGGGGTCTAATTGCCTTTTAAAGACCTCCAATTGTCTATATATGGCTATTTGGTACCTTTAGCTTATAGAATGGAACTTTCGCACTTTATGCGATTTAGTCTTTTTTCGCGATTAAACATGAAATCGTTAAAATTAAAGTATCAAAATTTTGATGCACATATATTAACATGCTCTGACTCATAATAATCATGAAAATAAATTCCTCTAATCTCGGATTAGTGATCCCGAGATCACTATTCCAACTAGCCCCTAAATCGGGCTGTTACATTGACTTAGTTCTAATATCAACACCAGGGGACAGACGGCCGTGTGTCGCACACGGCTAAGACACACGCCCGTGTCTCTGCCCCTGTGGACAAAAATAGGCTATTTGCAAAGCCATCTTGCCACCCTATTTATACGTATAGATTGCAACATTTTATAACCCAAGGCAGCCAATCCACAACATTTCGTACACATTTTATACCAATTTGACATAGTATTCAAATACCTAATTAATATCATGCATTTTCCATTCATATGCCTATTACAAATTAAGACAACATTTGCATATTTCCATTCCATCTACTACTTGCCAAAACATACCATATTTGAACACTTATACACAACCAAAACATTACACCAAGTTAAGCCAAATCACATGGCTTAAACTTATACCACAACATGTACCAAAATCACTATCTCAAGTAACCATAACTATCATATTTATAACTAGCCTATACATGCCATATTTATAAATATCCAAGAGTTCAAAAGTACCAAACATCAACTGGATAGTGTGATGCGTAACTCCGACTTTATCCGGATCGAGCAAGCTATTGAGCCTCTATAAAACATGGAAAAGAAACAGAGTAAGCTTTAAAGCTTAGTAAGCCCGTATAAGTCAAAATTAAACTTACCATTTATACATAATCAAGACAATAAATAATGTATACTCAATTTAATTTCCAAATGCCTAAACACAAGCATTCATCAACAAGTTAGTCACATAAGTACATGTAATCATCCATTATCCCAATTTAATACTCAATACATTGTATCATATCAAATTCATATATCATGTACATCATTTATAACCTTTCATTCTCAATCATATAAACAGTAATTCATTCGATAACAGTAACTCATCCGTATAAATAGTACTTTACCATATCACAAAATTTATGCCCATTGAACCTATTAGAATATCGAGGGATTCGAGTGATATACATAATGTCGAAACCATTTTTTTTGAAAAAAACAAGGGGTCGACTTTTAAAACTAAAATGGAGTCGCCACCAATCCTTTTTTGAGGTGTGATTGGATCACCTTAAGATTCATCATTAAAACATTTTGATTTATTAAAACAATGATTTTGGCCTACGAAATTCGAGAAAACGGGTTTGGGGACCGGTTACGCACGAGAAAGGATTAGCACCCTCATAACGCCCAAAATTGGTAGCGAATTGATTAATTAATGTCTTAATGTCGAAAATTTGAAAAGATTTTAAAATACGATTCTGTTTGTTAAAAAAACTTGAATAAATTAAATTGGATGCTGAGACCCTCTTATTTCGAAGAAGTAAAATGTCATGCCCAGTGAGTTAGGATACGACATTTTGAATCTCGAAACTAAGCTTGTCTTTTGACTTTTAAAACTCGCGCATTTAAATTCAAGAAGGATATTCAGTTATTTGGGTCAAATGAAAAATTGGAACCCAGTAAGTTAGGGCATAATTTCTCAAAATTACAAATACAGAATATTGCGTTTGTTTTTAGAAATCCTTACCTCGAGATAACAAAATGTCACATCCAGTGAGTTAGGACACAACATTTTTGAATTCCCGAGAATAAGTTTTTATTTAACTTATATGCTTTGATTTTTAAAAAAGATAATCGGTTCTTTAGGCTCGACGAGAAAAAATCGAAACCCAGTAAGTTAGGGTACGATTTCCCGAATTCTTAAAAAGATAATCGGTTCTTTAGGCTCGACGAGAAAAAATCGAAACCCAATAAGTTAGGGTATGATTTCTCGAATCTCAAATTACAAAAATTGCTTAATGAAAAAATTTGTATCGGATAAAGATTAATGTAACACAATTTTATAATAAAATGTAAACAGGATGAATTATGGTACTAATATGCATAACAGGCTAATAATAACTGTATTAATGCATGACAATATAAAGGACGAGGATAAAATAACAGGCCAAAATACACATAAAATAATAATTAAAAAGAACTAAAAAATTTAGAACTAAAGGATTAATATTAAGTAAATAAATAAACAGGTATAGCGTACCACAAATTAAAAATCATAATGTAATAATAATGATGGTGGCATTAATAAAAGATTTTTGAGGTTTTAAAAAAAATATATAGAAAGATGTAAATAAATAAGTAATAAAATGATAAATGAATAAGTGTATTTAAAATATTAAGCAAATAAATATTACGGAAATAATAGAATAATAACAAAGTTAAGTAAATAATAATAAAAGAAATAATAATAATAATAATAATAATAATAATGATGTTAATAATAACATTAATAATAACATTAATAATAATAAAATAATAATAACATGAATAGTAAAGTAATAGTAATAATAAATAAAAATAAAAATAAAAATAAAAAGTAATAATAATATTAAAAATAATAGTAATGAAAATAAAAATAATAATATTAATAATATAGTAACAATAAAAGTAATAATAATAATAATAATAATAATAATAATAATAATAATAATAATAATAATAATAATAATAATAATAGTAACAAAAATAGTAATAGTTAATAATATCGTGGCACCAAAAGTAACAATAATAATAATAGAGGCCAAGAATAAAATAAAGTGAAATAAAATAAATAAGATAAAATAAAACTCATTGTATATGAAAGTAACTAAAAAATAAAAAGAAGGAATGAAAATAAAATAAATGAACACAACAAATATAAAATAAAACTAGACAAAGCTAAAAAGGATTAAAATGCCATTGAAATAAAGTTAAGGGTCTAAATCCGAATAAAATAAATTTAGGGGGCTAAAATATAATAAAATAAACGCAAAAAGACTAAATTGAAGTTTAATCGGAAATTTGGGTAAAAATCGGGAATGAAAATAATGTAAAGGACCAAGTTGTAACGCGCGAATAA